>DWKF01000018.1:0-49589 GCA_018249355.1 Cecropterus longipennis
GCGATAACGTTTTTGCATGCGGGATTTAATCCCTAATTCACGCATCAATTTGAGTGTCATATACTCAGATACTTTCGAACCGTCGGTTTGTTGACTATAAGCAGCAATACGACGATAACCATAAAATTTAAAGGTTTTCCAAACGTCTAAAATATAAGGTTTCAGGGATTCTCTACGCTTTTCTTGTCGACTGGGTTGCCAATGGCGCCAGTTGTAATAGTTACTAGGTTTGATTTTAAGTGCACTTAAAATACGCACAAGCGCGTAGCCTTGTGCTAAAAATTGGTTAACTAGCGTCAATCCTACATTACGAACTATTTTTCGGCTAGTAAGATGGCCGCTCAATGCCTGTCAGGATATGCGTGATAAAATTTCGTTTTCTTCCTCCAAACTAGCGAGTCGTTTCGCTGGTTGCTTGACATCTTTTATCGTCTTTGACTGACCCTGAATCATGACTGGGGTAGCTTGCTTGACCCAAATAGCAATAGAATCTTTTGAAGGTCCAAATTCGTCTGCTAATGACTTAAGTGAACGGCCTTCTTGGTGAAGTTTAACCAGTGAATCTTTAAAATCTTGTGAATAACGAATTGACATAAAAATACTCCTATACTTTCATTTTACGGACTGAATAAAAATAGTCCATTTTTTTAGTATAAGAGCAATAAATGTTGACTATACCAATCAAGGTCTACATAAGCTTGTTTTTAAAGCCACTTTACTCATTGAAGTACTCCTTCAACAACCAAAACAAATTATAATTTGACAAACTGACTATTGTGATATAAAGTAATAAAAAAGAATAGGGATGTGCAGGCGATACCTATGTAAACATTGCCGTCGATGGAAAGGCTTTTTATGCGCATAAATGTTCTTCAACACACTCCAAATGAAGGTCCAGGAAGTATCGCCTCTTGGGCTTTTTCTCGTGGTCACGAATTTTTTGTTTATCATCCATATTTTTTTAGCGGTGTTTTGCCAAAAGCATCTGAAACTGACCTACTGATTATTCTAGGTGGGCCAATGAGCCCTAATGATGAACTGCCGTGGATCAAAAAAGAAAGAGAATTAATTAAAGAACTCCTAAGAAAAAATAAGCCAATTTTTGGGGCTTGCTACGGTGCACAGCAAATCGCTAAAGTTCTCGGTTCTAAAATCACTAAGTCCCCGTTTAAAGAAGTTGGATGGGCAAATGTTATTAAACAAAATGATTTAATTCCTAATCTTCCGGACAAATTACCAGTGTTGCATTGGCATGAAGAGATGTTCGAAGTACCAAAAAAAGCAACTCTGCTTTTCAGTAGTGAACTAGTATCAAACCAAGGATATCTTTATAACGAAAATGTTGTTGGGTTACAGTTTCATCTTGAACCTCAACAAATTGACGTTAATGAAATCGTAATCAATGATTATTCATATAGTCTAGTCAATAATGCACTCAAGCAGACAACAGATGAAATAGTAAATTTTCCAGTTCCTTCAATTAACAAAGAAATAATGTACGCAATTTTAGATTTTATAACTTTGTAATTTATATACATCTAAAATATTGATTAGAATACGTTTGAAGGAGTTTTAATACAATGGAAAACCTATTTTTAATTGATGGTTACGGTGGTTCACCAAAAGTAAACTGGCTTGATTGGGTTGGTCGAAATCTTGAAAATAAATTTCAAATTAACAAAATTTTTATCGACAAACCTGATGTAGCAGAAGTTCAAAAATTTGATAATGCTTTAGTTAGCCAAATAACTGAAGTCGAATCCTCTTATTTTATTAGTCATAGTTTGGGATGTGTGACCTTACTTCGTTATTTAATAAAGACTAAAAGAGTCCCTAAAGGCATTATTTTGGTTTCTCCATTTGATCAACAAGTTCTCGGATTTGAAATGTTTGATGATTTTTTTGTCCATGCATCTCTTGAACTCCTAAACTTAGATTCAAATAAATCAATTATAATTAGCAGTATGAATGACCCAATTATACCTTTTAAATACAGCCAGGAAGTGGCAGAAAAGCTTCAAATTCCGTTTATTCTTTTTCCAACCGGCGCTCATTTTCGTGCATCAGATGGCATGGTCAAGTTTCCAGAAATTTTGACTTATATTCAATCGTATTGGGAAAATTAATTTTTTTAAAGTAATTTAGCTTTAAATATTGCCTTTTGATCTGTACGTAATTTGGTTTCGAATGCGGTAAATATTTTTTGCCGTGTGCCCCAGACCCGCAAGCGGGATCAAACACGCTACGCTTGTCCTCCCAAGCCCTTGGGTGCCACTTCGCTTTGAGTCAAACATTGTGCAACAAGCACTAGCACAGAATAAAAGGGCTTCGTAAATTCGCTGCGCTGCTTGTGTCCCCATGTTCTTCGCCAAAACGAAATAACACACCAATCACAGGCAAGCCGACAGAAAAAAGTTTCTGCCAGGTGCGTACGTAATCAAGGAGAACTACTATGGATCGCATTACAAAAGTTATCACTACTATTGTCGCATCAATTATCATTTGTAACTTCCTTTGTTTAAATATTAGTGTTAACTGTTAGCCCAGTTTCTTTGCGAATTTTAGCAACAATCTCAGGTATCTGTTTTCTGTACTCACTGTTTAAGCGAGCTATTTGCTGTGAATGTGTTGCTTTGCCAATTTTATAGTATTCAAAGAAAATGTTGACTTTCTTTGAATATAATTGATCAACCACGCTCACCTCATAGATTGTGTTAGGTTGTTTAGCAAACATCTTTTTAATATCTACAATGATAGCATCAATTTGATTCATTCTTCTTTCACCACCGCTCTAATATTTTCAAAGGCAATATAGGACTCATTAATATACACCCCTAAATCAGAAAAACCATCGACCATACCTGTTAGGTTAGGCACTAAGTTGCCATCCGTGTCCTCAATATTTTGTTGTACAGTCACAAATTCATAATTCGCTGAGGCATGACGCAAGATATTTTGACAAGCCGTTAAGGACATCATTGGTAATTTAACAGGTATGGCATTTTTGGCTTGTGCTTCACGCTTTAAAGCTGAGGTATGGTCTGACAGAAAATAGCCATTCCACTTCACCTTGCCACGTTCGCGATAGTCGTTTTGAAAGTAATTGTTAATCATCTTACTAAATTCTGCATCACTCATTTATTTCACACTTTCTCACTAATTACCGTGTTTATTTCAAAATATTAATTTAGGTGATCACTGATTTTTATGTACCGATTAATAATTGATTTGTTTCGTTTTAGAAGTTCTCTACTGTGTTCTTTGTTATTGATTGAATGTTTTACATCAGTCCATAGAAGTGCTGCAACTTTCAAAGGTTGATTATACTTTTTTGATTCATCATCGGCCATAAAATCTTTTACAAAATTATTCCATTGATAGGTCTGTTCCTCTTTATTAGTTTCACAGATTGGCGGGTGTTCATAGACATCCATTAAATCTTGGATCGTAGCGTTAGTATTATGATTAATTTCTACTTCTCTCATTTTAACAGCCATTGCTTTTTTAAAGCTAAAGTGACCTAAGCCATAGTAATCTTTAAAAAACTGACGCGCCTCATTATTGAAACAAAAACCGGATTCTAATAGTTTTGTTTCTGGTGTCAAATTTGCTAATAAATCCCCTGTTCGCTTACTATTTCTTGTTATTGATATTTTAGATGAATCTTTGCCATCAAGAAATTGCTTGATATACTTGTTGAGTTCTGCTTTAGTTCCGACACTAGGTAGATGATGCTCATGGCAAATTATTTGTAATTCTGTCTTGTACCAATAAAATTTACTAAATTCCGAAAATGTCATATCTTTGGTAAAATCAGGTCTTTGCACTTTTTTATATTCCTTTATTCAATCATGTGAAAACAAACTACCCAGTCACTCATAGCTGTTACCTCCGTTATGACCACCAACCAGGCTGGCACGGTTAATCGCCGTACCTCCTTTTTCCTTCGACATTGCCCGCATCAGGGCTGTGGTGCCAAAGCGTTTTCGAATTTCATCAACGACTTGATCAAACTTATTGGATTTAATTGATTTTTCTGGTTGTTCAAATAGGTCAAGCTGTATCCCATTGTCTTGAATTAAGCCGCCATAATCAATCCCAATATGACGAATCACTTCACCATGCCAATGCTTTTCAAACAAAGCCACCATAATAGCCATTAGTTTTTGGGTATCATTAGTGGAATCAATCCTTTGTTGCTTTCGAAAACCATGAGACCCTTGGCGTTCGCTTTCTGCAAAGGAATAACCAATAAAAAGACTGACTAAACATGTTTGTTTCTTGTGTGCTCTAATTCTAGTAGCAACTTGCTCTGCCATTTCACGGACAACAATTTCAATCTCTTCTTTTTGTTTATAATCACGCGGCAATACCTGGGAATTACTGTATGATTTGCTTTTAGGCACAACCACCTCAGTCATATCTGTACGATCAATGCCCCAAGATAAGGCAAACAATTGCTCACCAACTAATCCCATCTTTGCTCTAAATTGATAAGGGTCCTGATGCGCTAAATCGTACATTGAATGGATACCCATCACTTCAAGTTTGTGTGCTGTCCGGGCACCAATACTCCAAACGTCATTTAACTTGGTAATTGGCCATAATTTTTTCGGCACATCCTCATAGTGCCAAATACCCGTCAGGTTTCTAGTGTGTTTAGCTTCAATGTCTAAAGCTATTTTTGCGAGTACAGGTGTGTCACCAATGCCAACTGTTAAATAGACACCCGTTTCCGCTCTAACTTGCTTTTGAATTTTAAAAGCGACTTCCTCAGGAGTTTTACCAAACAACCGCCAAGAGTGGGTCACGTCTAAAATAGACTCATCAATCGAGTACGGCAGCAAATTAATATCATCGGTATATTGACGATAAATATTATTGATTTTTAGGTTTTCAGCGATGTAATTATTCATCCTAGGATCTGCAATAAATAAGCCACGTACATCAGGTACATCACGTTGGCGCGTCACATTGCTAATCCCTAAATCCTTTTTCGCTGTTGGGGATGCCGCCAGGACCAAACCACCATTCGTGTTAGCTTGTTCAGACATCACAACTAGATCAGTTTTAAGTGGATTAAAACCACGTTCAACGTTCTCAACACTAGCGTAGAAACTTTTTGAATCAATCATAAAAATCACCCGTCGCTCTTCTTGTGTATAATCATATTCAGTTGCGATTGCGTTTTCCATCAGCAACCTCCAAAAACAATTGTGTATAATTCATTATACGAACAAGTGTTCGATTAAGCAAGCGAACAAAACATTAAATTTGTGACAAAATCAAAAGCTATGCTATAATAAAGACATAGAAAAGAGCCGTAGCGTGAACTACGACTCCTAGCAAACCCGTTTCAGACGGTGGCTAAGTTATAGTCAAATTAATGACCATTCACTCGTCAAAGTTAAGAATGGTCATTTTTTTGTGCTGTTTTTGATCAACACAACAACTAAAGTAATTAGTGTTAGGGTAAACCTCCCAAAGCTAATCATTAGTTGTAGCGCATCCGATACGGACACTAGGCATCTCCTTTCCTAGAATCTGGGCTTCTAGCTGTTACACCATAAGCACCACCTCCATTCGGGATAGCCACCATCTTAACTTGTCTGCTGTAACAAGTATATCATACCTGAAAATTACAATTGGTCTGAATCCTAATCGCTGGTAAAATTTAAAAAACGACTAACGAAATAAGGCTTGCAAATACTTTGTACACTCTTGTAAAGCTTATTTCTGAGCAGTAAATATTGTCTAACATTATTTAGGACAATGTTCGCTATGCTTGTACTAAAAATTCGTTGATTAGTATAAGCAATACAGCATATAAAGGTACTTCTATTTTGGCAATCTAGACATCCTTGAATAATCAATCAACATGACAAAGCCAAAACTTATTTTTTCAACCACGACTGCAACTCATCAAAATTTGTATTTGTGACGACAAAGCGAGGGACACCTTGTAAAATGTTTGGTAAATCATTGCTAACAATGCCGGGTTCCAGTAAAAAAATTCCCTGCATACCATGCCTATACATATATTGAGTTAGTGTAACATTCTGACTCCCATAGGGATAGGCAAAAACTGTCGGTGTGATACCGAGTTGATTTTTGATCTTGTTATATGACTTTTTATAATCAGAAATAATTGACTTTTTAGATATAGAAGTTGTTGATAAAATTGGTTTATTATCCTCTTGATAATGTAAATCATTTGTGTGCAGTCCAACAGTCACTTCTGGATGATTAGACAACTTAGATATTTCTTGCCATGTAGCTAACTGTTCCCCGTCCAAATTACTACCGACTCTACCGGTAATCACAAATATTGTAAATGGTAATCTTAAATCATACAACGTCGGCGCAGCGTTTCGTGGTAATGTAGTATCAATATCATCGAAAGTCAATACGACATGCTTTCCAGAAATTGTATTTTCATGACTGTGTTTAATGAACTCATCCATTGACCACACACTGATATGATGTGATTTCAGCCATTTCATTTGATGCATAAATGTTGTTTGATCAACATTATATTGCTGTAACTGAGGATTTTTGGATACATCTTGTGCAAATTCAACAGCAGCATTTTTCTTGAGAATTCGATGGTAGGCCAATACTAGAACACCATCCTTAACGTTGCTATTAGTTTTAGCGAAATTTTTATAAGTGTAATCTACTTTTCGTTCAATTTGTTGCTGTTTATTACCCTGCTGAACACCGAAATATATCATCATAAAAGAAATGAATAACATTACCAATATAAATAACAGAATTATTAATCTATACCTTTTCATCATTGATTTTCACCTGATACTGACTTAAAAACGCTGCTATCGCTGGAAACGAAGTAATTATTAAACAAACCATAATAATTTGCATCCCATGGTTAACCCCACTCGTATTTATGCCAAGTAATAAATTCAAAACAACAAAACTATCTGAGTAGACATGAAGTTGCGCGACAAACGCCAAAATAACGATAGTAAGGACAATTATCCACGCAAAGAGTGTTAAAATACCTGCTAAAATGTTACCTGAAAAATGTTTATGTCGAATAATTATTTTTTTATTCATTTATCTGCCTCGATCTGGACTTGTCCATGATCCTTTTCGTCTGTGTAAAGTACATACAATGATTTGAGAGGCAATGGCAGTAATCAACGCCGTCGTCCAATAAAAAGTGCTATAAAACGGGATTTCAAAAACATCGTGAAAAGACAATTGAGAATGTCTTTTGTCTTGAATAATGCCTTGACAAATCATAATAGAAAATAGCGCAATGTAAATTAATATAATCACGCCTGGCAACGAAAAAGTCTGGGTACCTATGGTCACGATAATATATTGAAAAAAAGTAATCAAAGCTAACCAAGCCCAAATGTGGCTAAATAACATATCAAACAGCAAAAATTTTTGTTTGACATCTTCATTGTGATAGACCCACTTTGCATTTTTTAAAAAAACTTCTAGACCACCTACCGACCATCTGATGCGTTGTTTAAAGTAGCCACTAAACGTCTCGGGTACAAGAATGTACGTTAATGCTAATGGCGTGTAATGTATCAGCCATTTTTTGCGACGTAAGCGCCATGTCATATCAATATCTTCTGTAACGACCGTCTTATCGAATCCGCCAACATCGCTTAATGCTTCACTACGATATAATGCGATAACACCTGTGACGGTCATTATGCCACCAAATAAACTATCTTGTGCACGCTTTATACGATCTATAATGCCAACGTATTCTAACGTTTGTAATCTGCCTAATATCGTTGTTCGATTACGGACTACCGGCTTTCCTGTCACAGCACCAACATTCTCTCTATCAAATTTTTTCAACATTTGATTCAATGCATTCGGATTCATTAGCGCGTCAGCATCTGTGACCAGCACATATTCTGATTCAACGTAGCTCATTGCTTCATTCAAAGCTTGAGCTTTACCCATGTTACTTGGTAATTCTAATAATTTAATTGACACTTCGGGTGTATTACGCAATAACCACTTTTTAACAACCGAGACAGTACAATCGTTGCTCTTATCATCAACAACAATAATAGTATAATTCGTATAATTTAATGCTACTAGCGATTTTAATGTGTCAATGACAGTGTGCTCTTCATTAAAAGTTGGCAATAAAATTGTCACACTTGCGTTAAGCAACGAATCATATTTTGAATCAGAAGTGTGAGACTGGTTACCAGATATCCAAGAACCTAGAATCCAAATTAAAGTCATTATGATTGGATAGTAAGTCGTATAGAACTGTAAAATGTTTGAAACGATTATCATAATGTTATGCTTTCCTAGTATTGGACAACTTTGACAAAATTTTTTCTACAATAAAAGACAATATTGTGGCCGAAATAAATGAACATATCACAATTAACGGTCCCCACACCAAACGATTATTAGTACTAGGAACCATCAATTTGAAATCATGGTAAATTATGCTGTCTGTGAGATCTGAAAACAAGTATATCGTGAGTGTCATGCCAGATATTTTTGTTAATATTTTATATTTCCGCTGTTTTTCTCGCTTAAATGGCAAACGAAGAAACAAGAGAAACAGTATGATTGCAACTATAAAGGGCTGATACCCCATATAATCATTTTCTGATGTCCATTTAAAAATTTTGCCGTAATTATTATTTACAGCAATCAGAGATATAACACTAAATATCGTTACTGACCAGAATAATAATTGTTTGAGCGGTATTTTTTGAATTTTAGAAAAATATGTTTTAAAGTAGACACCAAAATAGTAGTACCCTATCGGATAAGCCGCGGTCCACCAATCAGGCATGATTTTTCCAAAAACGTTAAATAATGAAGGTAAAAAAAACAAGATTACAGAAATTATCAAAATATAAAGATGATACTGTTCGTTAGATTGATAATGCCAAGCGGCATTTAGCACAGGTATCAGCAGGTACAAGCCAATATACATTTCTACATACCACGCATAACTATCAGTTGAAAAATCTAACATACCATACAATGCATCTGAGAACGATATTTTACTGCCAAGAATTAAGGTATGCCCTATCCAATCAATTATTGACACAATGACATACAGCAAAAGTGTTCGCCAAATTTTAACGATGTAACTGCTGGAAAGAACCTTGTCTCCCATCAAGAAACCTGTAGCCATAATAAACAACGGGACCGCTGTAATAAATATAGTCCTCAGAATCACATCAATTGTTGGCATCCATCCTGTGACACTAATATCATAAAATCCAGAATTCAACAAAAAATGTACAGAAACCACTGAAAATATGGCAAAAACTTTAATCACGTCAATGTGATATAGCCGTTTTCTCAAGTTATTCTCCTAAAATTACGCTCACAAAAACAATACTTTCCATTATAGGTATAAAAAGTAGCAAAAACATTCTCATATTATTGATTCAAAATAAAAAAAATAATAATCTTTTGGTGCATAAGTTTGCTAATTGAGATTACTCAAAGTAAAAAAGAGTTATAATATTAGCTATGGAACCTGATTACTTTGAAAAGCTAACAATTGAATTAAACCGTCACCCTCATCATATAATTGATTTAAATCAATGGCTTTTTGTAACCATAAATACGGCTAAATCAATCATTGATAATTCAGATAAATCCCAACTTATTTATTTAAAAAATTTTTTCAGTTGCACACAAACAAGTGAAGTACAACAGGTGTTTGACACAATCCAAGGTAAATTTGGTGATAAATACTTTTCAGAAAAGAATAGTTCAAATTATCAATACCTTTGTTCTCTAGTTGCAAATTTTCCAACAACATCGCTAACAGACGTGGAACATGAATTAATCAGTAGTTTTGTCAAAATAGACAAATACTTGTTATATGAGAATCTATAATTCAAAAACCAATTCACCATCTCGCCAATAATCATTTAGAAACGTTTGATTTCTATGAAATCAACAAGCGTTTTTATGTTGGTAAGACGATTTAAAAACTACAAATATTTTCAAAGGACGCCAACATCAATTTGATTGTTGGCTTTTTTATCGCAAGCAGAACAACACTTCACCACACCAAAGCAATGTTTGTCATACTAAAAAGGTCTCCACATTAGCTTGCACTAATCTAAAGACCCTTTGTGACATAACTGTTAATGCCGTTTCATACTTTTAATTGGGTAAGTTAACGAAATCATACTTGGTATTACCATCGGTAACACAATAACTAATATAATTAATCCAAATATCACTGTAATGGCTACTTGAATTAGTGTCAATACTCCCGATGGTATTAACGCTGCAAACGTCCCACCTAAGATGAGCGCTGCTGATAGCACAACAACACCAATAATACCTGTCGCTTTGAGAATTCTATCTCTTGCAGACGGAACTGACTGCTGTAAGTCACGATACTTCATCATCAAAAAGATACTGTAGTCTACACCTAATGCGAGTAGCATTATAAATGCAAAAAATGGCGTCGTCCAAGACAGCATATCCTCTTTGAGGAAGAAGTGACTCACAATTTGTGTCAAACTCAGCGCCATCACATAGGACACAAGCAAAGTAGCCATAATGTATAACGGCTGAAGCAAAGAGCGGGTAATAAATATCAACGCAATCATAATTCCAACAACCATTATGATTCCAGTCCGAATAAAGTCTGCTGAAGCTATTGATCTTGTATCGTTAGTCTTAGCAGTTTGACCACCAATTGCAGCTACTGCATCAGATAATCCAGTACCTTTGAGTGCATTTTCCACCTGCGTTTGTAATTGAGACACTTTTTTCATAGCTTTTTCAGAACTTGGATTGCTATCTAAAACTATATTCAAGCTGGTTGATTTTTTGTTCTCCGACATATAGGCGTCAAGTGCAGATTGATATTCCTTTCCATTAAGTATATTTTTTGGAACATAATAAGTCTTAGCTGCTGAAGAATTTTTCAAACCAATTAAATAATCGTTAGCTGAAGACAAGCCATTACCAATTTGTGTTGCGCCTTGACTTCCTTCATGTAATCCTGACTGCAAAACCTGTACTTGACCGGCCGTTGCTGCCAAAGATTGATACATCGTTAGCTGACCGTTACTCAAATCACTAATGCCAGCAGTAAGTTGACTTTGATTATCCGTCAGGCTTTGACTGCCTGCCTTGAGATCAGACATAGAATTATTAACCGTCACCGCACCAGAAGCTGCGCTGGAAACACCTGTCGTGTAACTTTGTAAGCTAGTGTGCATATTTGATACGCCGGCCTGTAATTGAGACAAACCATTGGTTAGTTGCTGGGAACCATTAACAAGACCCGGCTGACTCTTGTTGCCTTGTAAGGCAGTTAATATTTTTTGTGTCCCGTCAATAGCGTCGTTTAATTGATCAAGAGCAGACATTGAAGCTTCGTTGGCTTGAATGGCATTTGATGCTAATTTGCCCAAATTATTGATCTGTTCCTCGAGTGAATTCAGACGACTTAATTCTGAAGTGAGTGTATCCCCAACTTTTTGAAAACTAGTCGTATCATCTGCCATTTTTTTGGCGACGGAACTAGCTGTTGCAATTTTTTTAGCATTTGCATTCTGTGCACTGCTAATTTGTGCGTTGATTGATTTCGACTGATTTTGTAGCGTCGATTTCAATGCAGCTTGTTGTGTTTCGCTAAGTGCTGATTGCGCATTAACTGTATTAATAATCGTATTAATATCTGAATCAGACAACACTGTAATCGGATCGCTACCAACTGAATCAGAAGACAACAAACTACTCAATTCATCCGCATCTTTTTTGATATTATCACTGCTTTGTGCCAAAAGGCTTGATGTTTCGCTTATGTCTGACATACTTTCTTGATTGCCAGTTTGTTTTAGTAATGAAGCCATTGCCGCATTCACCGACTGAAGACTGGACTTCAAATCAGCAATTTGTTTTTGTTGTGCTACTTTGTTGTTACCAGCCTGCGAAATAATCGCCGACTCTAGCTGCTGTAATCCACTAGTAATTTGTGCAGATCCGTTATGCAGTTGACTGACACTTGTGTTTAAAGTCGTGACACCAGATTGAATGTCAGACTGATGTGAATTTAGTGCAGAAAGACCTTCAGCTAAATCAGAGGTTCCAGCACTCATCATGCCAATACCATCATTTAAATCACTGGTGCCTTGATACAGCTGCGCACTACCATTTTTTAATGTATTAGAACCATCAACTAATTGCTTTGCACCATCTACGCCTTCATTAACATCGCTGTTAGCAAGTTGAGTACTTGCTTCTTGTAGGCTAGTACCCAAACTTTTCGATCCGTCAATAGCACTTTGCAAGCCGTCGGTGACAGTTCCTAATTGATTGCGTACATATAATTCCTTTATTTTTGAACCACCAGGTTGTGTGGCAGAGGTAACTGTTTTTACCCCATTTGTTTTTTTCAATTTTTCAACTAAACCATCAATCGTTTGTAAACTATCCGCATTATCTAATCGATTATTTGATTTGATGTAAAGTGTAGAGGGCTCAGCAGTTCCTTCAGAAAAGTGTTTCTGAACAACTTTGAAGCCCTTCTTAGCTGCAACATTGTCCCCCAATTCGGTTAACGTATCGTAATTGAGTTGCGTGTTATAGGTAGCAAATAGTGGAATGGCCATGATGACAACAGCCAATAAAGCCGACAAAGGGTATTGAATCGATTTTTTTGCAATACCGTGCCACAACTTACTATCAGCACTTTCAGAAAATTTTTTACTTGGCCAAAATAAGTATTTGCCAAAAACTGCCATAAAAAATGGATTTAGCGTTAAAAGTACGAGTAAAAGCACTGCAACAGCAATTGATACACCAACAGCCGACTGATAAATTGAAAATTTAGCCAATGCTAGTGTTGCAAAGCCAATCAAAACCGAAATGCCACTAAACAAAATTGTTCGGCCAGCCGTTTTTAACGCCCTTTTTGTCGCTTCTAGCTTATCATAACCAGCTTGAAGTTCTGCTTTAAATTGATCAAACAACAGAATGTTATAATCCGTTCCGATACCAAATAAGACAACAACCATGAACACTTGTGTGAAATTTGACAATGGAAAGTTAAATTTATCAACAAGGTTCATCACAACACTCAGAGCTGTAATAAATGAAACACCGACTGATAGTAAGGACACCAACGGTGTGATAACTGATCTGAAAACAATCATTAAGACCAAGAAAATAAATATAACAGTTATCCATTCAGTTTTCTGCAGACCTTTTTCAATTTCTTCAGAAAAATCATCTTCTAGAATGTCACTGCCTGTCACATAGGTTTTGACACCATCGGTTTGTGCTTGTTGTGTAATCGTTTTTGTCATTTGACTGACAGATTGTTGTTTACCAACGGTGAGTTGCACTAATTCGGTTGTTTTGTCTTTAGAGACCAGCTGAGCTCTTGCTTCTGAGCCATCTTCTGGGGCTAAAATAGATTTGATGTGATAGGCTGATTTATTATTGTTAAAATTCGCCACTGTTTTTGCAATATTTTTTGCTTGGTTAGTGGTAATTTTTTTATCACCATTATTGAAAACAACAATGACTTGGCGTGTATTATCTTGACCCTTACCCCAATTGTCTTGAATTTTTTGTGCCACTTCACTTTTGACAGTGCTCGGTAAACTTGTATCCCCTTTGTCTTTAATGAGCTGACTGGTATTTGGCAACAACATGATAGCTGAAACCATAATGACTAACCAAATCGCAGCTTGTATGATAAATGACTTTTTACTACCTTTCACGCGATATTTCCTCCAGCAATTATTCGCACACTATGTTATTAAACAGACACAGTGTGTGTTTAAAGTATATCATAACGAATTTCTATTACAAAGATTATTTAAAAGCCTAGGAAGATTGTCAAACGTTCATTTCTAAATAAAAAACCACCACCATAAAAGTATCAACTTATTTGATATAATAATTTTGAAACAAATTAATTCAAAATATCAGGAAAATAAAATGGTCGGTACAAAAAATAATCGCCGTGCACAACAAACACGACAAAATATACAGGATGCTTTGATACATCTCATGAGTGAAAAAAAATTCAATAGTATTTCAGTAACCGATATTTGTAAAATAGCAGATATTAACCGTGGTACATTTTATGCGCATTTTGTCGATGTTGCAGATTGTATGCACTATATGGAAAAAGAAACGGCGAATGAATTATTTGACATCTTAAAAAATGATAAGCAAAGCGATCCCGTAGAAGTATTGTTAGAGGCAATATTTGAATTGGTGAAAAAAAATAATAAAGTCTTCAACTACATTTTAAGTGAAGATCAAGATTTCTTGCTGCACACGCTCTCGACAACAAAACAGAATTTTTTTGAACAACTAGTACCAAAACATGATGACTTATCTGACAGTGAAAGACAATTTTTCTATGAGTACACGCTGAATGGCATTGTTGGTATGATTCGGCATTGGATCAAAAATGGTATGCGCGAATCACCCAAAACACTCGTAACCTACTTAGATAAATGGTGTTAGCCATTTGGAATCAAAAAGCAACAATGATTTAAAAATCATTGTTGCTTTTCTGTTGCATTACGTTAAAAATTTTTGTAAAAAGCGACAAGCGTTCCTTGATCAGCAGACCTAAAACCAAACTTTTCATAAAAATGCCTGACATCAGGCGCTTCTTCCGTCAATAACACTTTTTGACTAACTGCTGGATACTGACTCAAAACACGATTCATTAATTCTGTGCCAACCTGTTGACTTTGAAATTTTGGGTCAACTAGAATATCTTGTATAAAAATAATTGTCTCTCCATCCCCCACAACGCGAACTAATCCGACTAATTGATTATCTGCCCACGCACTGACAACCATTAATGAATTTGCAACAGCAGCCATAAGATTTACACGAGTGTTAGTATAGGCAAACCAACCGACACTATTGTACAATTTGGTTAAATCATTTTCTGCGATTGTTTGATTGATTTGATAATTGATCATTTTTTGCTCCTAATTAAAGATAGTAATCATTTAATTAGACGTTTTTTTGATAAAGTAGCATTTTAATCCTCCTTTTTTTCATACTATCACAGTGTGATGCTTTGACAAAATAAAAAAGCAACTTCGCGGGCGAAATTACTTTTTAAGATTAAAAACTATACTTATTGTCGTTATTGTCTTTAATATATCTCGACGTCATACCTTGTGCTTCTAAGTACTCACGGAATGGCACTAAATCCTGCGCTTCATATTTTTCCTTGTAGGCCTCAACAACTGATTCGCTATACAAATTAGTGTCTAACTTTAGGGTTTCAACAGGAATAGGACGATCTTTGGTGATTTTTGCATCGACCACAACGACGCGACCTTGATTGTAATAATCAAGTGCTTCATTCATTACCCGATCAATATCTTCAATTCGACTAACAGTCAAGCCAACAGCACCTTGCGCTTCGGCAATTTTAGCATAATCAACATCTGTGAAATCAACACCAAAATTGTACGTATTCGTGTCTTCATACTTATTTTTGATAAATCCGTATTCTGTATTAGTAAATACAACGTTAATGACTGGTAACTTATAGCGCACGTTGGTAACAACATCTGGATAGGTCATTGAAAACGCCCCGTCTCCCATCAAATTCCACACTTGACGGTCCGGATAAGTGTTTTTGGCACCAATCCCACCTGGCAACCCAATCCCCATTGTGGCAAACAACGGTGATGTCCGCCACATATTTTTGTCTGTCATATGCAAATGACGCACGGACATTTGCGTAACATTACCGACATCAATTGAGAAAATAGCATCTTCTGCTGCGTATTTATTGATTGCATTATAAACTTGATAGGCCTGCAAATCACCTTCCGTTTTTTGCTCAAGTTTATCCATATAGCCACGCCAATTTTTGACATTAGCCACGTTTGCCTGCCACCAAGGTGAATCGTTTACGGGTGAGACTTTATCTAAAATGGCTGCGATCGCTTCACCCGCATCCCCTAGAATAGCGACGTCATTTTGATGACGCTTACCCAACATTGCCGGATTATTGTCAATTTGTATAAACTTATTTACGTTACGAAAAGTGCCTTCAACTTCTGAGAACGGGAAATTTGTACCAACAAACAAGACAGTATCAGCTTCCAGGATGGCTTCGTTAGCTGGCTTCCAACCAACACGGAAAGTGGAGCCAGTGAAACCTTCAAAATCCCAATCAAATGTTTCAAAGTTTTTACCTGTTGTAATAATTGGTGCTTTCATCTTACGAGATAGCGCTTGGACTGCTGCCCCATGACCCATCGTACCAATACCAGCATAAATCACTGGACGCTTAGCTTGGTTAAGAATGTCGACAGCAGCAGTAATATCGGATTCATCAACTGGTGCGGACTTATATTCTTTATAAGTTAAGCCAGACGAATAAAGTGGGGTCGAATAAAGTGAATCAGCATCAATTTCGGTAAAGCCAAAATCAGCTGGTACTTCTAGTACAGCTACCCCACGTTTGGCAATTGCCGTCCGAATAGCATCATCAACAAGATGTGGCAGCTGTTCTGCGGTTGCGACACGACGATTATAAACAGCTATATTGTCATACATTGGATTCTGATTTAATTCTTGAAACGAATCCATATTTAACTCACGTACTGGTTTGGAACCTAAAATAGCCAACACTGGAATATTATCCATTGCCGCGTCATAAAGACCATTTATTAAATGCGTTGCCCCGGGTCCACCTGAACCAACAGCAACACCCAAGTTACCACCGAACTTCCATTGCATAACAGCTGCCATAGCGCCAACTTCTTCATGTTTGACCTGCAGAAATTTGATTTTATTTTCTGGATCACCCATCGCATTCATCAGCCCGCTCAAAGTACCTGATGGAATACCGTACATCGTGTGAACGCCCCATCCTGACATAACTTTTAAGGCTGCTAATCCGGCCGAAATTTTATTATCTGACATGCTACTATTTTCCTCCTAAACATGAAAGCATTGTAAGCGCTTTCATTTCGATAAATAAAATTATATACGAATTTACAATTAATATCAAGCGTTTTCATGATTTATTCACTTGTGCTCATTGCTTTGGTATCAAATGTTTCAGCTTGTTTTATGATTATAGTTTCACAAAGTTTAACAGATTAGCTTTTTAAATAGATTTTACTAATAATGATTTGTCTAAGCAAATATGTTCATATAGGCTAGCACGACAGAACAGATTGTCAAACCAAAAATATCTAAATTATTCTAAAATGTGTTTTAGCTAAAAGTAAAACATTCACATTGCATAGTCACTAATAAAAAAATAACCGATGAATCGACAAACGACGATAACGGTTATTTTTTAACAAACTTTTTATTTTAGTATTCGCCCCAATATTTAGACATTGTTTGTTTACCAACGCCTGGGTTGAAACTATTAGTTGGATCATTTTTCTTATAGTGCTTGATTAAGGCCGGCGCTGCCAAATATAGATGACCAACATTGTGTTCGGCTGGATAAACAGCGTGACGCTCATCCAAAATTTTAAGCATCTCTTTTTTAAGTTCATGCGCATCGACGCCAGGTTTTAGAATATAATCTTGGTGCATGACGTGATCAAGTAAGTGACCATAATAAATTTTGTGTTCTATTTTGTCTTCAATTTCTTTAGGCAAATGCTCGAACCATTTATAATCATTACTTGCCAACGCAATATCTAGTGGCAAAATGTCAATGCTATCCTGTTTCAGTTCTTGATAACGAATCGCAACACCAGCTGTTACGTAGCGGTGAGTTGCCGCCTTACTGGTCTCATTGGCGTCGGCTTCAAAGTAGTCGCCACTGGCCTTGTCAAAATAAGATTTGAGATATTCTCGCGCTTCTTCGATACCATTACCAGCCATTTTCAATTGTAGGTAATGGTCGTATTTTTCGTAATAATCATCTATTCGTTTTGGCATTTGATTAGGAAATAAATTACTTAATGTTTGAAGCAAGCGATCTGGGAAATAAGGCTTGAAAAACGGAATGTGCTTCAAAAAGCGTTCGCCCCAAGCTTTTAGCGCAAACATTTGGGGCAAATGACCCGTTCCAATTTTCTCAATCACAATTAGCGAGTCTTTACCATATTTCTTGGCCAATTTATAAGCATTTTTATGCATATATTCACCAGAAACAGGCAATTCTTTGAATGTCGTCATAATATGGCGACGAATATCTTCCAACTCATCGGGATTATTCGTTCCAATGTAAAACATTTGTGTTTTTTTATCCATTGGGAATGTATCTAAGCGGACAGCCAATGCCGCAACGTGTCCGGACGATCCAGATACTTCATACAATTCTTTAGGATTTGCATTGTATCGAATAGGCTTATCAGATTCAACGTCACGCACAACCTGTTCATGATGGAACATTGAACCATGATGTTCAGTAGCTGGTACTTGATTCAAATCAAAATTGCGGTTCTGCAAATTAGTAATAATCTCTTCGGGCGTTTTGCCCAAATCAATGCCTAAATGGTTAACTAAGTGCATTTCGTCATGTTCATCAATCCAAACATACAATGATAGCTCTGTATAAGCTGGACCTCTTCTGATCAAAGCACCACCAGAATTGTTGTTAATACCACCAATGACCGATGCACCCAAATTAGATGAGCCAATGACTGAATGTGGTTCACGTTTAAGTGGTCGCAATTCATTTTCTAAGTGAAACAGTGTCGTACCGGGGAATGCAAGTACCTGTTCCCCATTATTGATTAACTGTAAATCTTTAATTTTCATGCCGTTCACAACAACAGCAGAACGGTCATAACCCGGGGCTGGTACGGAACCCTCAGTCAAACTAGTGTTGGCTGCTTGCATAATAATGATAATATTGTTGTCATGCAAAACATTAAGCACGCGCCACATTGCCATTAAAGTGGTTGGAAATACTACTGCAACTGCATCGCCCTTACCTGAGCGGTACCCTTTCCTAAAACGTAAAGATTTTGCTTTGTTAGTAATAACATTTTTTTTACCAACAACATTGACTAGTTCTTCGACTAAGTCCATATTAACTTCTCCCCTCTATAACGTTTGTAAAAAACGTTTTAATCATTACGCTTTTAATGATACGCTTTTTTTGATATTTTGGTTAATAAAACAATTAAATCTCATTTCAAAGCGTATCCTTGCAAATAAAAAAAGTATCAAAACCTTTAAAATTCTGATACTCACCTATTGATATACGAAATTATTTGACCAACAATACATCAGCGTCTGCCCGTTCTGAAACATAGCGCGCCGTCGAACCAATAAACATTCGAGTTAACAAAGTCGTACCTGTTTTACCCATTACAATCAAATCAGGTTTGAATTTTTCCATGACTTCATTAACAAGTATAAATCGCGCATCACCCTTAAAAACGTGCGTATCATACAAAACATCACTTTCTGCCAAAACACCGGCTGCCTTCGCAACATTTTCATTGGCTAACTTAGTCAAACTGTCAGTCATCGATGCATAAAAAACTTGGCTGCCGTCGTGATAGGCAACAGTAGAATACTGAATGACACTAATTACTTCTACTTTTGCACCATATTTTTTGGCTAAACTCGCACTATATGCTACTGCACGCATGGCCGCGTCACTACCATCAGTAGCAACAACGATTGTCTTCATCATTTGTTTCTCCTTTCTACCTTGGTTTGCAGTGGTTTCATGTCGTTGTGACTAATTTAAAACAACCCACTCGGGGATGATGATCCAACCAAAACAGTCAAATAGTACCATCTTTGTCATCAATCAATTAACTTTATGCACGAAGCATGACGATTAATCTTTCAGTACAAACAACGAGCAAGTTGTTAATTAAATTAGAAATTGAGTCGAAAGTTATCAACAAAATTCTGATATTAACTTTCTCTATCACCATTATACAATTATTTATATAATAATGGAAGCGTTTACACTATCATAGCCAGTGTTTTAATGATATGATTAATAAACTAATCATTGACATTCTGAGTTACGCAGTTCTACTTTTTTTCTGCTGTAGGAAAAACATAATAAATATTATCATAGCAATCATTATTATCATGAGCAAAAAGTTTCGCATGCCTTGCTCAATTTTCCAAGAACCAAACAAAGCAGCTACCGTGGTCCCAGCAGCGCCCATAAACATTTGGCTGGCTTGCAAAATAGCATTTGCATCGTTTTGATCATTAATTTGAACATCTGCGATTGCAGCTGTCATACCCGTACTAAAAGCCATACTCCGACCGATCGTGAAAATAGTATAGGAAAGAATAACCATTAATAAATTCAGGTTGTTCGTGACGAAATACATAAACAATACGGACAGCGTAAAAATAGAATTACCCGTGATAAGTAATTTTTTGGGGCCAATTTTATCATATAATGACCCAAATAATGGCGACAAAAATGCCCCTACTAAAGTGCCAGGGAGTAACGAAAATCCTGCTAATAGACTTGACGTATGATGAATTGTCTGCAAGTAGTTTGGAATTAACAAACCAAGGCCCAAATTAGCAAACATATATAACGTCACAGGAATCAGTAATAATGTAAAAGATTTTAGTTTAAATAACCTGATGTTTAAAAATGTTTTTTCACTTCTCAGAGAACGATAAATAAAGAGTAAAAGTGTGATAGCTGTAATGCTTAGCGTTACAGGGTTAATCATACCGCTCTCAAATTGATTAATCGTCAAAATACCTGAGATTAAAGCTATGCTGAGTAGGATAAAAGCAATCAGGTCGAATGACGGCGTTTGATGGTTCGCAGTTTTTTTAGGTATCGTAAACCATCCAAGGCATAAGGACACCACCGGAATAATTAGTAGTGTGATGAAAATAGAACGCCAACCCAAACTGCTAATTAAAGCACCACCATAACTAGGTCCAAATGAGGGTGCTAAACTAATGACCATCGATCCAATTCCCATCCAAACACCTATTTTATGCCTTGGTATTAGCATCAGGATTAAGTTGAACATTAAAGGCATCGCAATTCCTGCGGAAATGCCTTCTAAAACTCTTCCTAATAGTAAAATACCTAAATTAGTTGCCAAACCAGCGAATAAAGAACCAATAACAAAAAGCAAATTAGCCAAAATCCACATCAACCTCACGCCAAATCTTTTCGTTAAATAGGCGCTTATTGTCATTGTTACGGTTACGGCCAACAAATAGGCAGTCGTTATCCATTGAATATTATTCAAAGATGTGTGAAAAATTGCTGTTAGTTCCGGAAAAGTAACATTCATCGCGGTTTCCACCATAATACCGCCGGCCGCTAAAATAGCAACCGCAATAATGCTTAATTTATTTTTGTTATTGATCATCATGACCATCCCAACTTATTTTTGATACATGCTTTAAAAATGACACAATGACATCTCTTTCCCCGTCTGAATAGCCATTAAGTACATAACTATCATGACTTTGGATGATAGTTTTAATCACATCACTAATATCAAATCCCTTTGTCGTCAAAAAAATTTCTTTTACTCGCTTATCTTTTGCTGATTCACGGCGTACAATAAAATTTTTGGCTACCATACGGTCAATTAATAGCGTAACAGTTGAACTTTTGATATTAAATTCTTGCTCAATTTCTCTTTGATTAACTGTTTTTTTACCAGATGATAATCTCAAGAAATCAATCATTGCCATTTGTGCTGCAGTCAAATCATACCGCCGCGCCACGCTATCCAGAGCATTATTCAGAGCATAATAAGCCTCTTTTAACAGTTTTCCCATATTTTCAGTCATAAATAGATTTCCTTTTTAGATAGTTAGCTAACTAATTAAATATAGCAAAAGAAATATTATTTTGCAAATTATAATTTGGGGTTATTTAAAAACCGTTTACCTTGAATTGTGTGGTAAACGGTTTTTCTTTTAATTGTTCATTACTAAATAATAATTGATTAACTCAGTTCTGCGAGTACAACATCTCGCGCTACTTTCAAATGTCGTAGTGCGTCGACTGTTTGTTCCTCAGTTCTTGTCTTCAAGCCACAGTCCGGATTAACCCAGAATTGTTTCGCATCAATTACTTTTAATCCTCGTCGAATGTTTTCTTCAATTTCAGTCGTTGTGGGAATCCTTGGTGAATGAATATCATAAACACCCAAACCAATCTGTTTGTCATATTTAGCATTTTCAAAAGCAGCAATGATTTCGCCGTGTGAACGTGATGTTTCAATCGAAATCACATCAGCATCTAAGTTTGATATTGTGTCGATAATATCTTCAAAGTCTGAATAACACATGTGTGTATGAATCTGTGTTTCATCTTGAACACCTGTTGTCGTAATTTTAAATGAATAAACAGCTTCATTCAAATAATCTTGCCAATGACGTTTTTTTAGCGGTAATCCCTCACGTAATGCGGGTTCATCGACTTGAATAATCTTAATGCCAGCCCTTTCCAAATTAATGACTTCCTGTCTCAACGCCAAAGCAATTTGATTCTGAACTGTCGCGCGTGGCACATCATCTCTTACAAATGACCAATTAACAATGGTCAAGGGTGCAGTAATCATGCCCTTCACCGGTTTATCTGTTTGTTCTTGTGCAAAAGTCGATTCAGCAACCGTAATTGGTTCTAAATAATCAACATCCCCATAAATAACTGGTGGTCTAACACCTCGTGAGCCATAAGACTGCACCCATCCGTTTTGCGTGGCAAAAAAGCCAGCTAACTTTTGACCAAAGTATTCCACCATATCGGTCCGTTCAAATTCACCATGCACCAAGACATCTAGCCCAAGTTTTTCTTGTAGTTCGATCCAACGTTTTGTTTCTGCTTTAACAAAGTCTTGATACTCCAAATCAGATATTTCCTTTTTACGCCATGCGGCACGCTTTGCCCGCACAACGGCAGTTTGGGGAAATGAGCCAATAGTTGTCGTGGGTAAAAGCGGCAAATTTAAAATATCATCTTGTTTTTTTGAACGGATAGCATATTGTGATTGACGTTCAAATCGTTGTTTGGATAAATTCTTTATTGCCGCTTGAACATTGACATTGTTACGAGCCTCTGAATCTTTTAGCACTTTCAAAGCACGTTTGTTGTCCTCAAAAGTATCAACATCTTGGTTGCCATTTAAAGCATTTGTAAGTGTGACTAATTCCTGAAGCTTTTCATCAGCAAATGCTAAACCGCCAAATAACGCGGCGCTTGCTGCTGTTTCGTATTTTTTTGTGATTGGGACGTGGAGCAAAGAATTGCTGGGTTGTAACCACAAATTTGGCGCCAAAGATTGCAATGTTTTCGCTAAGTCAAGTTTTTCTTGCAAATTAGCTGTCCATATATTGTGACCATCGACTATACCTGCGGCTAATATCTTATTCTCAGGGAAACCATACTGTTGAATGCTTTTTAAATTCTCGTCATTGCCATGCACAAAGTCCAGACCAATCGCCTGTACTGGCAAATCCACCACAGCTTGATAAGTGTCGAGTGAATCAAAGTACGTTTGTAATTCAATATTTAGCTTGGGTGCAATCTCGTGTAAATAAGCTGTCACACGCTGATAAGGCGCAATAGCTGAATCGTCGTCAATTTTGACCAAACTCGGTTCGTCCAATTGAACCCACTGAACACCTGCTTCCTGTAGTTCTTGAAAAACCTGACCATAAAGTGGTAATATTTGATCCAAAAGTCGATTGATATCTTCTGGTGATGATACATATTCACCGTTAAGTTTACCAAGCTTTATTAGCGTGACTGGCCCCAGAATAACTGGTTTACCGTTGATATTTAATTCTTCTTTTGCCTCTTGCCAATAGCGTAACCAACGATTATCTAAAAGGCGTGGTTTAGTATTGTCAAATTCGGGAACAGTGTAATGGTAGTTAATATTAAACCATTTTGTCATATCCGCCGCCACATTTTCCTTATTACCACGAGCAACAGCATAATATTCTGATAGCGTTAGCGGACGGTCATAACTACCAAAACGTGTTGGAATGAGATTAAATGCCGCGATAGTGTCCAAAACATGATCATAATCTGAGTTGTCAGCAACCGGAATGATATCTAATCCAAATGCGCGTTGCTTTTTTAAATTATTAAGTCTTAATGACTTAGCAGTTTCATGGAATTTTTGATCATCAATTTCACCACGCCAATAGGCTTCTAATAACTTTTTCCATTCTCTATGTTCACCTAAGCGGGGATAGCCTAAATTTGAAGATTTTACAATATTGCTCATGTCTTACTCCTGTATTTTGTATTGTTTACTAAATGTGATTTTTTAAACAGCGTATCTTTTATTTTTGCACTGAATATAGTCGTTTATTTTTGGTAACATCGTTGTCAAAATGTCTGCTTGATTCATTGCATAAAGGTGAATGCCATCTACCCCATGATCTAATAAATCATAAATCTGTTCCATAGCATAAGCCATGCCAGCTTGTCGAAGTGCCTCTGGATTGTCTTGATATTTATGCACGATTTTAGCTAGTTTGGCTGGTAAAGAGGAACCAATCATGTAAGTTAGCTTTTCAACCTGTTTTTGACTAATAATAGGCAAAATGCCCGCTGATACTGGAATCTGAATGTAATTATTTTTTAGCTCATCTTGCATTTTGTAAAAAGCATGATTATCAAAAAACAATTGTGAAATGAGAAATTGACTGCCTGCACTAATTTTTTCTCTCACACCACCGACACTGATTCCAGTAATTGGATTATCAACATGTCCCTCGGGATAAACTGCAGCACCAATGCTAAAATCGTTTTCTTTTTTTATATCCGTAATGAGATCTTTTGCAAATGGATAGCAACTATTATCATAATCCGATGACGGCAAGTCGCCCCGAACCGCCAAAATATTTTCAATTCCAGCGGCTTTCATCTCACTCAAATTCTGATGCAAAGTTGCTGGTGTTTGGTTAATGCCAGTTAAATGGTGAAGCGCCGTTACACCAAAGTGATTTTGGATGTAGCTGGCAATTTGTTGTGTGCGTTCATGATTTGCACTGCCCCCGGCACCGTATGTAACACTAATAAAGTCAACTCCCGCTTGTCTTGGATTCAATTCCTCTAGTGTTTGAAAAAGTGAGGTCACACTTTCTTCCTGGTGCGGTGGATAAACTTCAAACGATAAAACCGGAACAGGTTTTGTTTTGTAAATTTGATTAATTTTCGTCATAATTTTTCCTTTTAATTAAACTAACTGTCTGTTCAATTAAAAAGACATGACTGCATCCACTGCCCCACTACCATTCAGATAAACAGCCGTTGTCATTTTGTTAGCATGTAAGTAATATATTTTTTGAAAATTAACTCGCATATTGATTTACCTAGTATTGATTAGAAATTAAAAAAATCCCATAATCTTCACCTAACAGGCAAAGATTATGGGACGATTGAATCGCGTTACCACCCAAATTCTGCCAAGCATTACTGCTTGACACTTAACAGGTACATCTGATGAGATACCCTGACGCGTTAACGGGCGCACCCGAGTAGCATTTACTAAGAGCTCATACTACTTACGACTCCAAGACCATTTTCAACTTCGTTGTAATACCAACTTTCACCAAACGTTGGTTCTCTTTAATCACACAGTAAGTTTACTTATCTCTTCAATGTCTCATCTATTTGTAATCACTATACTCTTATTATCATTTTATTGCAATACCATATTTGACTAATTTTCTTGAATAATCCGTTTCACTTACGATTATTATTTTCAGAAAACGTCATGCAAGTTAAAGAAAATAGTGCCGTCTTTTGCAATATTTTTCAAGAATGGTATTATATTATTTATATCTAACAGAAAAAAAGGAGTTTACATGCGAATTGATACATCAAAATATCCAGAAGGTGACGAGGCAATTTCATCTGACAGAATTAAACGACTCAAACTACTCAGTCGATTAGCAACATTGATGTGCATAGCAATGTATATATCCTATATTCCTCAAATCATGAGTAATTTTTCAGGACATCCAGTTGGTTTTTTGCAACCCTTTGTAGCCATGATTAACGCGTCTTTGTGGACCGGTTATGGTTGGAACAAAACCTATAAAGACTGGCCAGTAATTATTGCTAATGTCCCCGGCATCTTTTTTGGCTTAGTAACTGTCATCACAATTTACATTCATTAAAAAACGCTACTTTTTCAAAAAAATGAAAAAGTAGCGTTTTAATTCCGAAAATATTAATGATTTTTCGGCGTCCATACTTTACGCTCACTGTCATCTGGATAATAATGACCATTTGGAATGGACTGTAACTCAATTAAAGTACCCCAAGGCGCAAGAACGTATACACTGCCGTTGCCTTTTGTATCCTCATATTTTGAATTACCATGAATTTCTGATAGTGGCCTAGCACCCGCTTGTTGGGCCTTATTTAAGGCATTTTCAATATCAGCTACAAATATTGAAATATGATTGATACCAAGATCTTGTAAGCCAACGGGTTTACTTTGACTATTCGCTTGCATTTCAAACAATTCAAGACCTGGTCCTTGTTGCCCAATAACCAACATCCTTTGTCTGACAATTTTGGTTGTCTCATCAATACCCAGTTGACGTGCTGTTGTTTCACCTGTTCTAGGTTGGTCATCATGAGATAAACCATCATAAGCTATTTTAGCATTGAAAGCAGCCTTGAAAAATTGGGTCGCTTCATCAATACTTGGCACTGTTATCCCTATGTGATTAATACCCAATATATTTTTATCGTTTTGCAATAGATAACCTCCGTAAACGAATGATACTGAAATAGTGGTACTAGACATTAAAGGTATTCTATCACTTTGGTGATAGGTTGTAATGCTATTTGTTTACCGGTCAATTATTTTATTGTTATGAACAATTTCAATAAAATTTTCAATCATCTGGTTTCCTTGAGGTGTTCCAATTGACTCAGGATGGAATTGTAGTCCGAATATCGGTAATGATTCGTGTTGAATCGCCATTATTTCGTTATCGTCTGTCGATAGTCCAGTAACGATAAAATGTTCTGGGACATGATGTGCATCCAAGACTAACGAATGATATCGCATGACTTTCAATATTTTCCCACCATATAAGTCCGAATGATGGACAGTGACCATATTTGAGGTTTTACCATGTTTGATGACACTAGCTTTTTTCACTTTGCCACCAAAAACTTCTCCGATAGCCTGATGGCCTAAACATATACCTAACATTGGTTTTTTATCAGCAAAGTGACGAATCATGTTTTCCATCTCACCAGCCTGATTGGGTTGTCCAGGACCTGGGGAAAAAATAATCCCATTGGCACGGTTAGCAATCGTATAAAGTCGTTCATCATCATTTCTCAGGACAACTAATGAAGTTTTAGTGCCAATAATTTGTGCTAGATTATAGGTAAACGAGTCATAATTATCTACTAATAAAATCATCTGTTCACTCCCACGCTTAGTAATGCCTTAGCTTTATTCAATGTTTCTTGATATTCATTTTCTGCCACAGAGTCATACACAATGCCAGCACCTGCTTGAACATATCCTTTTTTATTTTTAACAATCATTGTGCGGATTGCTATTGCAAAATCCATTTGGTTGTCGCGAGATAAATACCCAATTGCCCCCGCATAAACACCGCGACTGACAGATTCCATTTCATAAATGCGCTGTAGTGCCCGTACTTTAGGTGCTCCGCTGACTGTTCCAGCTGGTAGAGTCGCTTTCAACGCAGAAATTGCAGGCGTATGTTCATTTAATTTACCACTAACCTCAGAGACCAAATGCATAATGTAACGATACTTTTGAATTTCAAGCAGTGTGGTCACTTGTACACTACCAAATTGAGATACTTTTCCAAGGTCATTACGACCAAGGTCAACTAACATACGATGTTCAGCCAGTTCTTTTTCATTATTTTTTAGCTCTTGGGCAATTGCAATATCTTCCTCAACCGTTTGTCCTCTTTTTCTAGTCCCAGCAATCGGATTAGTCGTTACTGTTTCACCACGGACCGTGACCAAACTTTCAGGAGATGAACCAATGATTTGATAGTCACCATAATCCATATAGTACATGTATGGCGATGGATTAGTGCGTCGTAATTGCCTATAAAAATCAAACGGCTTATCATCAAACGCAGAGCTAAATCTTTGAGAGGGCACCATTTGAAACATATCACCGTCTTGAATTAGCTCTTTTGTATGGTTAACAATCGCTTCGAACTGATCTGGCGTTAAGTTTGATTTTGGTTTTAAATCGTGTAATTGCACAGGTACGAGTTCATCAGCGATTGGTAGTTTTAACTTATTTTCGATAGCCATACTGATTTCATTTAAATTGCCACGGCCTGAATAAACGTTATCAACGACGATTTGAATTTTTTCCAACTGATGGTCAAAAATAATAAACGTTTCATATAGAAACAAATGACTATCTGGCATACCTAAATCGTTTTCAGGCAGATTGTTTAATTTTTCATACGTGGCTATCATATCAAATCCTACGTAACCAATAGCGCCTCCTTGAAAAGGCAATTCGTCCAGGCATTCATCTTCCGTAACCACCAAATCTTGTAAAGCCATTAATGGATCATTATGCTCAGTCGTTTGCCCATCAATTGTCACTGAATGACCCACCGTGCTAAACTCATGTACCGGATCAACTGCAATAATTGAATAACGAGATTTTTCACTATCAGTCGGTACTGACTCTAGTAGAAAGCTGTGTTCACCGCGCAAACGAAAATAGGCGCTAATAACGGTTAAAGTGTCTGCATCAATCGTTTTGATTTGTCGCATTGCGTGCTCCTTTCATTTTTTGAATAAATTCAATTAAGTATATCGTGGCATCATCAGGATGCTCTTCGATTATCCTAACAAGTGCTGAACCAACTATAATCGCATCTGCAGAGGAAAATAATTTAGCTTGATCATAGGTAGTAATACCAAATCCCACCGCAACTGGAATATCTGTCAATTCCTTTATGCTAGTGACAATTTTGTCTGCTTCGTTAGACAATTCATTTTGTGACCCAGTTATTCCTAAAGAACTAACGACATAGATAAATCCGGAAGCATGTGACACAATTTTAGCCAATCGATTACCGGATTGTAATGTCACAAGTTGAATAAATGCACGTCCGTATTGTTGCGCAATATTTAGAAATACCTCTTGTTCTTCTAAAGGCATATCTGGCATAATAATGCCCTGAATATTCAAAGACTTCATCTTACTCAAAAATTTTTCATAACCATATTTAAAAACAGGATTGGTATATGTCAAGAACACCAAAGGTACATTGGTATGCTTACGAACCTCAGTCATTAATCTGAACACGTCCTCTGTTGTTGTGCCCTTTGCAAGTACTTTTTGATCAGCATTCATTATTGTTGGCCCATCGGCGCTAGGATCACTGAAAGCTATGCCAACTTCAATTAAATCCGCTCCAGCATTTGCCATATCAACTATATATTTAGCACTTTTTTCAAAATCAGGATATCCGGCTACGGTAAATCCAATAAAAGCATTTTTATGTTTTAACGCTTGTATAATGTCATTCATTTATTACTCCTTGCTATACGCACCAACTCTCGCATCTTTTCTAAGTTTTTTATACCATTAACCTCTGATCCTGAACTAATATCAACTGTTTTGGGATTCAATAAAGAGATTGCTCTCTGTAAATTATGCGTTGTTAAACCGCCAGCCAGAAAATCTAAAGGGTCATCAGGTTTAAATTTGCGCCAATCAAATATTTTCCCTGTGCCTGCGCCTTCATCAATCATACGGTTTTTCGCGCATGTTTTAAATTGAAAGTCTGGCTTCATAACCTTAATAACTGACAGACCCGAACTTTGAATTTCATCAACCTGTTGCTCAGTTTCTTGACCATGGAGCTGAGCTACTTGAATAATATCCTTGTACGCGAGAATTTCACTGGTGTTTTGGTTAGAAAATACGCCCACTAAGGGGATATCTATATTCAACGTATTTCGCATTTTTTGGGCTAATTCAAAAGTTACCGAACGATGCCGATTTGGAACCAGGATAATACCAGCTAAATCTGGTTTAACTTCATTTAAATAATCAACATCTTGTAAACGAAAGTTGCCACATAACTTAATTCGTGTCATTCATCACCTCTTAATTGATTAATCTTTGCTATTTTATTCGTAGCACGCATGAAAGTTTCACCAACTAAAATACCATTCACGCCATTCTGTTCCAAAACCTCGACATCTGTCCGGGTTTTGATTCCTGACTCAGAAATAAAGAGTACATCAGCAGGCACTAACTGGCGTAAACGAATTGTATTATTAAAATCTACAGTAAAGTTTTTTAAATTTCGGTTATTAACACCAATAATTCGTGCCTTTGCGTTTACTGCTCGTTTAATTTCTTCATCATTATGTGCCTCAACAATAGCGGAAAGCCCTAATTTATTTGCTAAAGACAGATATGACCCTAATTCGTCATCAGTTAGAATTGCAACAATTAACAAAATAATTTGCGCCCCTGCCGCTTTAGCTTCATAAATCATATAAGGATCAATGATAAAATCTTTGCGAAGTGTTGGTATATTATTTTTCGCTGCGACATTTTTCAAAATATCAAGAGAACCTTTAAAATAAGTTTCTTCAGTCAAAACACTGATTGCATCCACACCGGCTTTTTCGTATTCATCAGCAATTTGTTGATAATCGAACGCTTCAGGAGACACAATTTGTCCCTTTGAGGGTGAGGCTTGTTTAATTTCGGCGATTACAGAAATTTTGTCACTATACAAATTATTTTCAAAAGAAAACGTATTGGAATTTGGTAGACTCTTAACCTCTTTTTTCAAATCAACAAGTGTTTTTTTTGTTTGTCGCTTTAACATATTTTGTCGTGAAGCACTAACTAAATTATCTAATATCATGTAGTGGCCGCCTTAGTCGTTTGTTGTAGTAATTCTAATTGTCTTAATGCTTTTCCACTATCCAATATGTGTTCAGCCAATTGAATTGCCTCGTCAATTGTTGCTGCTTTTTGAGCTATCAATAATGCTAACGCAGCATTTAGAATCACGACGTCTTTCATTGGTCCCGAGATAATGCCAGATAAAATATTGCGAGTAATTTGAGCATTTTCAACAGGTGTACCACCACGCAAAGTTTGAATTGATACAAAATCAAAGCCATACTCTGTCGGGTTAAAAGTTTTTTCTTTTATTTGACCATCAGCTAATACGACCAAATCTGTTTTCGTCGTTAAAGTGACTTCATCCAATCCGTCCTGCCCATGAACTAATATCGCTTTTTTGACACCTAACTCGGAAAAAACTTTTGCCAACGGAACTAAGAGTTTTTTTGAATATACCCCAATCAACATTGTTTGGGGTCGTGCGGGATTTGTCAGTGGTCCTAGAATATTAAATATTGTACGAAAACCTAGGGACTTTCGAATTGCACCCACATACTTCATAGCTGGATGATATGAACGAGCAAATAAAAAAGTTTGCCCGGCGTGAGATAGAACATCAGTGGCCTGTTGAGGTTTCAAATCAATTGCAACATTCAATGCCTCTAAGGCATCGGCTGTCCCTGACTTAGAACTGGCAGCACGATTACCATGTTTCACAACTGGCACACCAGCTGCAGCGACTATGAAACTGGCAGTTGTCGAAATATTAAATGTGCCCGACAAATCACCACCAGTACCAACAATATCGATTGCGTCAAAAGCCGGCTCAATTTTAGTTGCATGTGCTATCATGGCTTTTGCAGAACCAACAATTTCAGAAACTGATTCTTTCTTGATTGCTAATCCCATTAAATAGGCAGAAATTTCTGGATCAGAAACTTTTCCGTCCATAATATCATTCATAACCTGAAACGCATCTTCAGAACTCAAGTCTTGCGATTTGATTAATTTTGACAACGCTTTTTGAATATTACTCATGAATGTCCACTCCCTTGTATCGCGCAATAGCAGCAACATCTTTATCACCACGTCCACTCAAATTAACCATAATTTGTTGATCTTTTCTCATTTTTGGCGCGATTTTCATTGCATACGCCACAGCGTGCGCACTCTCAATTGCCGCAATAATACCCTCCTTTTTGGCAATATATTCAAATGCCTCTACTGCTTCCTCATCTGTAATTGGCACGTATTTTGCCCGATTAATATCTTTTAAATAAGCGTGTTCCGGTCCAATCCCTGGGTAATCTAATCCCGCTGAAATGCTATATACAGGATCAATTTGACCATCAGCAGACTGCAAAAATTGTGATTTCATACCATGAAAAATCCCAGTTGTTCCAAGTGCCATTGTCGCTGCTGTTTGCTGAGTATTAACACCTTTACCAGCAGCTTCAATACCTATTAATTCAACCTCCGGATCATCAATAAATTTGGCAAATGCCCCAATCGCATTCGATCCTCCGCCAACTGCGGCGAGAACTGCATCTGGTAATCGCCCCGTCTGCTCTAAGAATTGGCTTCTAGCTTCCTCACTAATAATTGACTGGAAATATTTGACCATTTCTGGAAATGGATGTGGTCCAACGGCCGAACCGAGTGCGTAAAATGTATCATCAATTCTTTTAGTCCAATCTTGAAATGTAGCATTGACTGCATCTTTTAAAACTTGTGTTCCCGTTGTAACGGCATGAACTTTAGCGCCAAGCAATTCCATACGATATACATTTAATGCTTGTCGTTCGGTATCTTCTTTACCCATAAATATTTCAGCTTCCATACCAAACAAAGCAGCAGCTGTGGCTGTTGCCACCCCATGTTGTCCAGCACCTGTTTCAGCAATTAATCTCGTTTTACCCATTCGTTTTGCAATTAATGCTTGACCTAAAACATTGTTGATTTTGTGTGCGCCCGTGTGATTTAAATCTTCTCTTTTTAAATAAATTTGTGCACCGCCCAAATCTTTAGACATATTTCTTGCATAATACAACATAGATGGTCGATTTGCATAGTTGTCAAATAAGTCTTTCAATTCGTGATTAAAAATTGGATCCTCTTTATATTTATTAAAGGCTTCTGTGACCTCATTAATTGCAGGCATTAATAATTCCGGAACAAATTGTCCACCATATTCACCGTAGTATCCTTTTTTTGTCATTCTTTTCCTCTTTTCTTTAAGCAAACAAAAAACCGCCCTGAAAAATTTGCTTTTGCAAAAATTTCAGGACGGTTTCCCGCGGTGCCACCTGATTTCGTCCAAATCAAATGGTACTTAAAAACCACTCGAATTAAAACGCGTCTCAACAGTTATCTAACAATAACCTGATCACTGACGTAGATCTCACGTTTGGCAGTACTAAAGATTTCTCTTGTTCAACCAACCCTCAATGGTCCATTTGCCATGTTGCGTTCGGCCCTACTTCCAGTAACAAGGGCTCCCTGTACGTGCACACATGGTTTGATCTCCATCTCAACGGTTTATGACGTTTTTTAGATTAAATACATTGTAAATCTTTTATTAGAATTATGCAACACTTTTATAATGTTCCATATTTTTGTCATGCTTTACTTCTAAGCATACGTCGATATTTGTCCAATTCTGTCACGACCAAAACAATCAAACCTGTTATCAAAATAATAACCCAATGTTGCCATGAAAGATCTGACGTTGAGAAAACACCTTGCATGAAAGGGACATAAGTGAAAATAATTTGTAAGAAAATCATCGCGCCAATCGCGCCAAATGCCATAGGGTTTGTCCAAAATGATCGGCTAAGTGCTGGCGCAGCGGTACGAATATTAAACAGATAAAAAATCTTTCCAAAAATAATAACGTTAACCGCCATAGTACTGGCCACGGCAAAACCAGTCATACTGTCTAAGTATTCAAATACTGCGAGTGCAACGGCAGCAATAATAACACTAACATATACCATTTGAAATACATCATATCGACTCATTAATTTATCTGATGTTTTACGTGGCGGACGGGACATTAAACCGGGTTCCGCGGGTTCAAATATAAAGGCCAACTGTAATGTCAGCGCAGAAACCATGTTAATCCATAGAAGTTGCGTGGCTGTTAACGGCATTGGTTGTTGTAACAAAATGCTGAACACAACAATCAATCCCTCAGCAAAACTTGTTGGCAATAGATACAAGATCGTTTTACGAATGTTGTCGTACAAACGGCGCCCCTGAGCAATCGCTGTTTTCATGGTTGAAAAATCATCATTAGCCAAAACCATGTCTGCTGAATCTTTGGCAACATCGGTGCCTTTGACACCCATCGCAACACCAATGTCAGCCCGCTTTAATGCGGGTGCATCGTTAACGCCATCACCCGTCATGGCTGTCACTAGTCCATTTGCCTGATATGCCGCAACAATGCGCAATTTATCTTGTGGCGTTGTTCTAGCAAAAACATCATACTTTGTCACGACACTAGCCAACATGTCATCAGTCATTGCTTCAACTTCAGATCCTGTAATGGTTTGAATATTGTTAGCCAATCCTAACTGCTGCCCAATTGCTTTAGCTGTGTCAGGGCTGTCACCAGTAATCATTTTAACGTGAATACCTGCTTGACGCATATCCTTTATAGCATCAATAACTTCTGGCCGTGGCGGATCAATAATTGCGGCTAACCCCAAGAACGTGATACCACTAGCTTTTAAGCTTTCGTGTGTCACTTCATTAACATCATCTGCAACATCAGCATAACCGACGGCAATGACTCTTTTACCAGATTGCGCAAATTTTGCTGCTAAATCAGACCAATATTTTCTTCGGAATGTCGTACTATTCTCTGCTAAATCAAATAATTTGTCAGGGGATCCTTTAATTGCAATAAAGCGATGCTGCTGTTGATTTTCAGATAAGCGTGCCATATAACGATAATCTGAATCAAAAGGAATACGGTCAATTTCATTTAATTTTGGTTCTTTTGGACCAAAAGCTTTATAGTACGCGGATAAAAATGCTGCATCGGTTGGCTCACCATTAATTTCCCACGCACCATTTTCTTCCGTAAGGAAAGTATCATTAGCCTGCTGACCCATAGTCAGAAACATCTCTAGCTTGCTGATTTTTTTAGCATCAACCACTCGCCCATCGATTTGAATATCGCCCTCTGGTGCATAGCCTGTTCCAGTGACCGTATAATGTTTTTCATCAATGACAATATCTTGGATAGTCATTTCATTTTTGGTCAGTGTACCTGTTTTGTCAGAAGCAATAATATCAACGGCACCAAGCGTTTCAGCTGCTGGTAATGTCTTAACAATTGCATGCTTTTTAGTTAACTTTTGCACGCCTGTCGCCAAAATAATTGAGGTTGCCGCCGGCAGTCCCTCAGGCATTGAACCAACAATCATTGCGATAATCGCCATTACTAAAGTTGGCAAATCATAAATATTAAGCGCCCACCCCAATACAAACATAACTGCAGCTACGGCAATGATGAGCCATGAAATGCCACGCCCTAGGGCATCTAACTCTTTGGTCAATGGTGACTTGTTACCTGAAACATCAGCCACACTCTGAGAAATTTGACCAATTTGTGTATCAACGCCTGTTGCAACAACAATACCAGTTGCACTACCATTAGTGACAGCCGTCGAAGCATAAGCCATATTACTACGCTCAGCTAGAGGTACAGATGCTGCTAAAATTTGTTCATTTTTTAAAACAGAGTCTGCTTCCCCTGTCAACGAAGATTCCTGAATACGTAAATTATCAACGTCAATAAGACGCAGATCAGCTGGGACGTTGTCGCCAGCTTCCAAATAAACTAAATCGCCCAAGACCAATTCACGAGCAGGAACATCAAAACGGTCACTATTTCTTATAACAGTTGCCTCAACCGACAACATATTTTTTATTTTATCAAGTGCGTTACTGGCGTTAACTTCTTGAAAATAACCAATCATCGCGTTAATAAAGACAACCAAGGCAATAACTGTTGCGTCAGAATAGTGACCCATTAAAAGTGTCAAGCCAACAGCAATTAACAAAATATAAATAATCACATTGTTAAACTGGCGTAGAAAAATAAGCCACTTCGGTACTGATTTAACAGCAACCTCATTGTAACCATATTTTTGAATTAGCTGTGTAACGTCGTCACTGTCAAGACCATCAGGATAATTGGCCTGCAAATCATCAACAATTTCTGTCCATTCCTGATGATGAAATTTCGACGTGCGCGATAACGGAACGTCGTCCGATTCATTTGTTTTCGTGTTCATTTGACACACTCCTTTAAGAGAAAAAATCTTTGCGTCTTGCTGTTTAAGGTTGGCCGCTAGGTATCAAATGCCTAGTTAGTCAGTTTCCCACGCATATGCGCCGCTACTCCCGCAAGGGTGTGAAATCAAAATGAACGAACTGTTAATTGTCTTTAAATTTTATCATGTCATTTTTTTTATTGCAAATTTAATGCACGTCGATCACAAGTTTTGTATTGCGTACTCGCAAACTAGCACCAACAAAAATACATCTACTTTTCATCACTCGGAGTTACCTTAGTGTTGTACGTTTTTTCAATAAAGTGTTTGATTTCAGTCACGAGTTCAATCACTGATGGTGAGGCTACTTTACTTTTGTTGGTGACTAACACAATTTTTCGGCTGGCTGGCTTTTCAAAGGGAATTATTGCTATGTTTCCAGGATTCTTTTGCAATGCCAATTTTGGTAATATACCCAACCCAATACCTGCTTCAACCATTGCAATAATCGACTGATCATCAATTGAAAAATTGATGGCATTTGGCTCGACACGATAATAATCTAAAATTAGCTTTGTGTCTCTGTCATAATCAACTTTCTGTAAAATAAACTTGTGATTCACGATATCTTGTTCTGTCATAGTTTGGCCATTCTTTGGTACAAACCCTTCTGGTGTCACACAATAAATTGGATCTTCTAAGAGTGGTATGACGTCAAGATTTTCACTGACGGGCAACGTTGTAAAGCCGACGTCCAATTCCCCAGATTTGATATATTGCGTAATTTCTTCAAAACTACCTTGCACAATTGAAATATCTATTTCTGGGTATTTTTTGGAAAACACGCCTAAAATGTGAGGTAACCAATTAATGCAGACACTACTAAAAGCGCCAATTTTGATTGAACCTGATTGTAGTCCTTTAATGTCATCACTAATTTGCATTAGCGTCGCCTCATCCGACAGTAATTGCTGAATGTATGGCAGCACTTGACTACCTTCAGAGGTCAAAGTCATGCCCGAACGGCTCCTCAAAAAAAGCGGAAACCCTAACTGCTCTTCCAGTTGATTGATAGAGTGACTAACGGCGCTCGGTGTTACATTTAACAGTTGTGAGGCGTGAAAAAAAGACCCATAACGCACTACCGAAACAAAGACGTGATAAGAAAAGGTTGACATGATACACTCCTTAGAATACTTTTTTTCATGTAAAATTGAAAAAGTTTAATTTTATTAATTATACAAGATACTTTAATATATAACATAGTGATTGGGGGAAAATAAATTGGCACAAACTAACAAATTATCACGTACATTATCTGGTCGTCATATCAACATGATTGCCCTGGGCGGTACAATCGGCACTGGTCTATTTTTGGGCGCTGGTGATTCAATTCAAAAAGCTGGACCATCTATTATCTTAATCTATATGATCACCGGTTTTTTTATTTTTTCAATGATGCGGGCACTGGGTGAACTCTTGCTATCCGATCAAAATCAAACGGTTTTTATTGGTTTTATGAAAAAATATTTGGGTAATCGCGTGGGATTCGTTATGGGATGGACCTACTGGTTAGGTTGGATCATTATTGCCATGGCAGAATTAACAGCGATTGGCAAGTACATGCAATTTTGGTTACCACAATCACCAGCTTGGTTGTGGGAATTGATATTTCTTGGCATTTTGTATAGCATGAATATTTTCGCAGTTAAGGCTTTCGGTGAAACAGAATTTTGGTTTGCTCTGATAAAAATAATTGCCATTTTATCAATGATTGGTATTGGCATATTTATGGTTGTTTTTCATATTCATAGTGAAGTAGGCACAACTAAATTATCAACTTTATGGGTGCATGGCTTAGTAGCTAATCATGGTAACAGCATATTGTCGGCTTTTCAGATGGCATTTTTCGCATTTTTAGGTGTTGAATTTGTTGGCATAACGGCCGCAGAGACGAAAAACCCGCTTAAAACAATACCAAAATCTATCAACACCATCATTATTCGAATTCTCATTTTCTACGTGGGTGCTTTACTCGCTATTATGACAATTCAACCATGGACCAATTACACTGCAAGCATGTCACCCTTTGTTCAAGTTTTTTCAGGAATAGGTATTCCTGCAGCAGCCGGAATCATTAATTTTGTCATTTTGACAGCCGCTGCTTCGTCTCTGAATAGTGCTTTGTTCACAACTGGCCGTATGATTTTTTCTTTATCACCAAAACAAAGTTTTTTTAATCGACTGAATCAACATTTCATTCCAATGCGCGGTATCACCGTATCAGCAATTTTAGTTGCTTCTGTCATTTTAGTTAACATGATTTTCCCAAAAGATGCTTTTGGATTAGTCACAGCCACTGCGTCAGCGACATTTATTATTATCTATATTTTTCTTTTACTTACCCACATCAAGTACCGACACTCTCAGGATTTTTTGAATGGTGGCAAAAAATTTCTAATGCCGGGTGGCATATTCTCAAGTTATCTCACCATATTGTTTTTGTTGTTTGTATTTTTTATTTTATTATTTTCAAAGGCAACCATGTTAACAACTTTATTGGCAGTTTGCTGGTTCCTGATACTTTTCACAATTAGTTTTGTCAAAATAAAAAAATAATTTTCAAACAGTTACAACCGTATCGTTGACGATATTCACTTATGGCGTGATTGTTGTCTCGGTTACGAACACATAATTTACCATACACAAAAGGTGTTCGCCACAATTCTTTTCTTTGCGGCGAACACCTTTTTGCTTCTTACATTTCGATTAAAACTTTTGCTGATTGGTTACTATCCTTGGCAATCGCAAATGCTTCCCTGAAGTCGCTCGCTGGAAATATTTGCGTCACAACAGTCTGAATTGCAGGATTCTGAGACAAAATATCAAGCGCTAAATCAATCTCGTCATTAAAACGAAAACTACCTTTATAGGTTAATTCTTTCCCATTAATTGCGGAAATGTTCACCGAAATATTTTGATCAATCATCATGCCAACCTGCATAATCGTTGCACCTAAAGCCGCTGCTTTGAAAGCAGCGCTGATGGCGGGTGCAGCGCCCGAACATTCTAAAATTAAATCAAATTCATTATCTGGTAAATTATCTGTCGCAACATTAATCGTGTGATTCACTCCTAAAGCTTCAGCACGTTTTAACGGCGCGTTTAAAACATCAGATATGGTGACATTACTAGCACCTAATGCAACTGCGCCCCCGGCAGCTAACAAACCAATCGGACCAGCACCTGAAACCAAGACGCGTTTATCCTTCACACCCTCCGCCAACTTGATAGCATGCAACCCAACAGCCAATGGCTCTGCCAAAGCAGCTGATTTTAATGACAAGTTATTTGGCACGATACGAATTTGATCTGGACGAATAGCCATTTTTTCAACCATCCCGCCTTGTGTATGTGGCATATATTGCGCCGATCCTAAGTACCGCCCATTTGGCCAAATTTCAGGACGTTCTGCAAGCTGGTCCTGTTTGTCACCAAATGTCGCTGGATGAACTGTTATATTGGTCCCCGCTGGAATAGTCTTACCATCGATCGTAACTAATTCATCAAGTACCCCACTGATTTCATGTCCTGGAATCAGCGGTTCGCGAATAACTGACTGCCCCACCGAACCGGCAGCTAAATAGTGAAGATCCGAGCCACAAATGCCAATGTATTTGGGACTAAATATGACTTCTCCCGACTTCTTTTCGGGTGTGGGTAAGTCTTTCAAATCAATAGTTTCTTTGCCAGAAATAACGATTGCTTTCATCAAAAATTCTCCTTTTCTATGTAAGCGCTTACGTAATTACAAATAGAATATATACCAAGCATTAGCTATTGTCAATTAATTGAACTAGTAACCCTTTTTCTACCCCCAAAAACCATGACACCTGATGTTGTCATGGTTTTACTCAAAAATCGAGAATTTTAGTATATATGCTTTTATTTTTTCCTGATGCGCACTATTAATATCACAGCTGTCAACAATCTCGCCACCATATTTACGGTAAAATGACAAGGCATTATTTTCAGCTAATACCTCGACGTACATATCTTGGTACCCAAGTCTGCGTACATTATTTTTTGCTACTAAAAATAATTGCTCCCCAATCCTTTGTTTTTGATACTGTTGCAGTAAATAAAGTGTTGCTAAAAAAGCACAATTTTCCTCATGATATTCTCTAACCTCAATGGAACAAAATCCAACAATTTGATTTTCAACTTCAGCAACGTAAACCTGCTTTTCTTCGTCAGCTAACGTTTCTTGCCACCCAGTCTTTCGTGTTTCCGAATTTAAGTGATTTAAAAAATAACTCGAAAAAATATTGCTGTACGTCTCCTGCCATGATTTAATGTGCACGTTAGTTATAGGCAAAGCATCAATTATGTTTGCGCTTCTAATTGTTATATTTGACATGGCATCCCTTTCGTATGTTTTATATTGTGTCACAATTCTGCTACTAAAATGACCATTTTGAATTATTGCAACTCGGCATGATCACTTGTTGTTGGAGTAATAATGAGTGATTCTATACGTTGCATGTTTAATCTATACTTATTACGACCAATTTTATCAATGAATCCTTCGTCTACAAGTTGGTTATAGGTGTACAAAAGATGTCGATAACTGATGCCTAAATATTCCATAACCAGTTGATGGGGTTCACTATATTCAGAGTTATAGGCATCATTCAGCATAAAAGTCGCTAATCTTTCCTTAAATGAATACGCTTTAGCAGTCAACATCAAATCAGTACGTTTGATAATTTTATTAGCCAAATAATGATTAAATTGTTGTAAAAAAGCAACATCATTAATCAAATATTTAGTTACTATTGCTTGCGGAATTGCTAAACAAACGCTGCTTCCTAAAGATGCTACCTGCTTGTAGCTAGTAGTGACTCCGACTAACTCTAACTCACCAATCCAATCATTTCTATTCAAAAATTCTAGCAGTGTGCTCTCACCGTCATTGGATAAAAAAATGACCTTGGCTCGTCCTTGAAGTAATAATAGAAGCCTTTTTTGTGTTTGATTTTCTTCAGAACTAGTTATAATATCGCCATTCTTAAAATAATAAATTTCACTATTTTTGTACACGTCCTTTGATAAATTTTTTAAATTGTACTGTTCAATCATGGTTGATGTAATCATAATTCACCTCCCTAATGTGCGATTTAGCATATTTGGATTATATCACATTGGTTATACTAAGAATAACATCAATCATTTAGGAGAATAATCATGATTAAAAACATCATTTTTGATTTAGATGACACCTTACTAGATTTTCAACGTGGTGAATATGAAGGTGTTCGTAGTATTTTAAAAAATGCCGGTGCCCCCGATATAGAAGAAGCCTTCAAAATATATGGCCGAGTCAATGCTGCTGTTTGGCAGCAAATCGAATCTGGTGATGCAGCACAACCACTATTGAATCGCCGGTTTTCTGATACCCTAAATCAATTAAATATTAAGTCCGACGGTCAACAATTGGAGCAAATATATCGTGACCATCTTAACCATAATTTTCACGTTATTCCTGGCGCCACAAATCTATTAAAACAACTCAAATCAAATGGATTTAGACTAATTGTGGGGACAAACGGTGTTGCAAAAACACAACATGAGCGATTAGTTGGTTCAGGAATCAACAGTTATTTTGATGAAATTTTTATTTCTGAAGAAATCGGTTACCGAAAACCGGAGCCTCAATTTTTCGAAACAATCTTAGACAATAATCCTGACCGAAACATCAGCAACACTGTGATGATTGGTGATCGCCTTTCAGCCGATATTGTTGGCGCTAATGCCGTTGGTATGAAAAGTATCTGGTACAATCCGCATCAAAATCAAGCCACCAGCAAATCAGCTCCCACCTACATCGCGAATGACTATCAGGATATTTTAGACTTAATATTGTGATTGCAATCCAAAATAGTTATCGTCTATCAAAAACAGCTAGTAGCGGAACGTCTTGCGCGTTCCACCACTAGCCGTTTTTAAATGTCAAATGAGATATTCTTTGTATTATGCTCGACACTAGCCGGTTTAATTTGAACTAACTTAACATCAGATGAATTCGCAATTTTTAAAAAGGCTTCCCCAACCGGCAATGCCATTAACGCTAGGCGAGAATTCTGTATTGCTGGTGGCAGCGCGTCAATTTCCTCTGGACTACCTAAACGATGGCAAATTAGGCTCCCAAATTGTCCGATTAGTTTTGCGGATAAATCCAGTGGACTTTGTGTACTCATCATCAAATCGACACCAACTTTGCGGCCTTCACGTAAAATTGAAAAAATGCCATTGTCCGCTGCGATTACCTTGGGCAGATACCGATGTGCTTCATCAATAAAAATGACAACCGGAAATTGCTGTGGAAAGCGCTGTCGATTAAGCATCACTTCACGCGTTAAAATATCTATTAAAGTTTGGCTAAAATGTATGTCGTTTGCGTATTCAGATAAATCAATGATTAAGCTTTGTTCTGAAGCTCGGTGGATTACAAACAAATTAATTAAATAGCCGACATCATAGTGAACAGTATGATTATCATTACTGTCTTCCGGCAATTCGGTTACTTTCATTGCCCGTAACGCCAAACGTAATGTCTCCAAGTCAGACCAAACACGCTGTATCATGTCTTGATCGTATTGCTGCCCAAGCAACGTGAAATCGGCTTTATCATCATTTCTGGGGATGACAAATTCTTCAACTAACTGATCAGCAATCAGATTGAGATCGAAGTCCTTATTAGCAATGCTCAAACGTTTGAGATTAAATTGATGACTGTCCCTTGTTCTATTAATTTTTTTATAAACTGCCGTCGACTTTAACACATTACGTGAAATTTGCAAGCTTTCAATCGCAAGTGGTAATTTTGACAATAATTGGGGATGAGTGATATTTAACATTTTGCCAATTTCATTGGCATTCAAATGATTAATATCCAAAAAACTATCCCTTCCAAGTACAACACGTCTTGAATCTGGAATTGATTGATATTCTCCCGTTGGATCAAGAATGATTAGATTTTGGTGAAACGTCTTCATGCCCATCATAATCGCTAGTGCCGTTGTAGACTTGCCACTACCGGTTACACCAGTAATCAAAAGATGTTGCGCCAACAAACTGTCCAATCTAACCGGCTCATATTGTTGATTAACGCGATCAAAAAATAATGTTTCAAATTTTGTTTCCACTTGTTATCCCCCAGAAAATTGATACAACTAAATTATAATCATCATACCATTTTTTGGGGATGTTATTTCATGAATCAACTATACTTCAAATAAATTATTGGTTGGATTATCGCTGATGAACTTATCAACATAACATTTTTCAACCATTCTCCGAATATAAATCATCTCATTTTTATTTGGCACACCATCTATGACAACTTCCAGTTGATTTTGATAGTTGGAATAATTGATTTGCTGAATCACAACATCATCTGTTTTATAAATACCTCTGTGCACAAACACATTGCGTGGCAAAATATTCTCTAACTCGTACTTCAATCCGACTGCAATGCCACGATGTGCTGGTAATGAAATGCCTAAGTTAATTTGAGGCAAAACAGTTGCATTACTAATTGACAGGAACGCTCCTAAAAAATCCGAGAAGAGTACTGATATGACTTGCTTGTCATCTTTACCGAAGTAATGCGCTAATTCTTGCAAGAGTTTGTGTACAAATGCAGTGGCAATCGGAAACTGGTGCGCCTGGGATGATTTTTGATTGACATCCGAAACATCATCATTCAAAATAACATCTGAATTGAGTAGGTAGAAGCCGGATGGGCGATAAATTATCGAAAAAAATTCGTCTATCACCTCGTCCGAAAGTGATTGATTAAAATTACTATTGTAGAGTTGACTTAACAATTTTTTCGTTGGTAATATTTTATGATACAGTGATGTCCCCTGCCATCTCGATATTGATGAAAAATCCCCGATGAGCAAACCAAGATTGACCCAATAGTATGCGGCTTCTTCACGCGTTTGCTTTGAACTGAGATCAGGCATCAATTGATGATAAATGTCGTTTAGCCCCTTAAAAATTTTTTTAGCGGACGGTAACAAATTGTTAAAATCAATGAGATACCTATCGTCCAAGCAGTTTCCAACGTGATGATTATCTTGTAAACGTATCAACACAACATAAATGCCATTGAGAATCATCTGCGTTTGGTATGGTCGAATATCTGGATAGTAGCCAATAAGTGTATTTAAAAATAGATCCACATCTTTTTGATATTTTTTTAGATCATCAAACCTCAAAAATTTTTCATAACGATGCAAAAATTCGAACATAAGTAATCGAATATTCGCTTCATTTCCGTCTAAAGTTGCATTTTTCTTGATTGTAATATCATACTTATCTAGTTGCAAGCGTGTTCGTCTTACCAGCGCATTGAATTGTCCATCACCAAGATTGAATTGACATTTAAACTTACTATTCCCCGGATAGTTGCCTAAAATTAACGCAAATAAAAACTGTGCCATTTGCGATTCTACGATCATTACTGATTTAAAATAATGTGGCTCCAAATATTTACTGCGATCAATAGTGATAACCTGCTGATCATCGTCAATGACAAGTGCTCGTTCTGATGGTGTAAAAACTTTTTCGATATCAATGCACAACTTTTCGATTATTTGATTAGTGACATATTTTGACCACGTAAAATGGTGTGATATGTCCTTGAAAGTAATGCGGTTATCATCTAATTCAAATATTAAAAAATCATTTAATTGGACTACTTTCGCATCAATACTATCCAATAGCCATTCAAAATTATTTATGCTCATAAGTTATCTTTCATCATTTACTCATTTTAGGTAATAATATAGTATATAATATCATTTTATATCATATTAATAACAAAATATAACCATTATGTCTCATTTGGCAATCGACACCTTGTTTAATGGTAACCCAGCTTTTTTCAAAATTTCATAGCTGGATGCTGATACCAGAACGTTGCTAATTTTATCTTGATCACTTTTTAAGAGCGTTTCTAAATTGCCATATATCCGACTATTATCATCTAAGACTGAGTCCAATAAGCTTAACTGAGTATGCTTAGGCGCAAAATGAATTTCTCGCCCCATTTCAGCAATATTAAATACAGTATCTGAACGCCTATTGCCCACAGCCGCAATATAGGATTCTGGACTTTGAAATTTTTGATTGTTTGCCAATACAAAATTACATTTTCCTTGAAAATAACACTCTCTCACACAAATATCAGACCCGCTGTTATTATAAAAATCTATCTGTAAAAAGCTATTCTCACTATAGTATTGTCGTGAAAAAAGTGAACCATCACGACGATAAACATCTTTATAATCAATCTGTTGATTATTATCTAACCAATCAACGTCGGAAACTATGCGTTGTGATGCCTCATACCAGTTAACTCTGGCAATTTCATGTCCTAACAACGTCACACTTTTGGTCCAATTTTGATTGACTACAATCTGTGCACCAACAGGTACATCTAAGTCGGTCCACCAAATTCCTTTTGTCTCATCTATTGGTGTGAAATATGACTGTGTATAAATATCAAATACTTGGCTTGGATTTAGCCCTAGCTCAGATATTATTTTGTGGGCATCTGAGTGTGGTGTAGCAAGCCATAGTTCATCGCTTTTTCCCTTTTTAACATCATTAATTTGTTGCGCAACACGTGGTAGCTTTGCAAAGTTTAATGAATTAATAATTTCAATTTTCATGATAGTTCCTCTAACAAGCCACCCCACTTTTGGGTAATAGTTTGCAATTTATATTCCTCCGCGATGTGTTGCGCGCCTTTTGATAATTTGTCATAATTATCAAATACTTGCTGCATTGCGTTAGCTAATTTGTTAATATTTTGATTGACTGCTTGATCTGAACGCTCAAAGTCTGCCAAACAGCCGTTAAACTGGTCTTTAATAAGTTCTTGAGCACCATAGAGATTATTATATGACGCGCAAGGTAATGCGTTAGCAATAGCTTCAATATAAGTCAAGCCAAAACCTTCAGAATAGGAAGCTGACACAAAGGCATCATATTTTCCCAAATCCTTAACCATTGTTGGCTCAAACCTGCCATCGTCACAAAACGTTGCAGGTGATTTTCTATAATCAATTGCTTAAGGTTACTTTCTTCCGCACCTGCGCCATAAATAGCTAACGTTGCATTGAGTCCCTTGTCACGCAATTGCTTAATAGCCAAAATAATTTGATCAATATGTTTTTCAGCATGTAAACGAGATGCAGTGACAAAACGAGCTGTTTTTCCTGACCAATGACGGGCCTTAGAAACAAAAGGCACGCCCCCAACAGGAATTGCGACGATATGAGATTTTTGCAATGCATTTAGATTAGGAATTTGCTTCCGAATATCATCTCTCTGTAACTTCGTTGCGGTGATAATCATGTCAACTGATTCAAGATGATCAAACATATATTGGTAATAATTGTTCCAAAGTGGGTGCACACCTTGATATTCGACTAAATGGGCCGCATGAACAATTTCAACAATTTTCAAATCATAGTCTTGTCTCTTAAGTTCGAATAAGACCTCTTCATTTTCCACCCCACGATCTAGAAAATAACAATTTGAATGAAAATGATTCTGCAATTGTCGATAGAAAAACAGCAATAATTCACTAAATGTGGCAAAAAAGTAGTTGTTTCCCATAAAGTTGTTCAAGTGAATAGACACCATCTCAGTACCGAGTGAACCAATAGATTCATAATGCCATGATATATTGTGTACACCATTCGATAAAACAATTCGATCATCATCAACAATCCATAGTTTTCTGGATTCAGAATATTTTTTAGTTTTAATAATTTGCTCTTGAAATTCACCAGTGCTCTGACGAGTAATGTACCGTTGTGTTTGTGTAAAATCCGAAATAATATCTTCCGAATAGTCATTTAAAACACGTTGTCCATGTTCCAAATAATTGTTAGGATCTTCACTCAAGAAATAGTCATACAAACTAATGACTTCATTTTCTGACAAATGCCATTCTTGCATATGCACATGTAACTCTGGCAATAAATCAGTTAAAACAATTTTAAATGGAACATTTAACTTTCTAAAACAGCTTGCCCTGTAAAATTGTGCATGCTCAACACCACTATTGCCGTGTCCAATTGCCTTATTAATAAATAAATTCATACCGTATACGCTTTCTTTTTACTTAAATCAAAATATTGATAAATTCACTATGTATGGTAAAGAAATTTTGATATTTCTCTACCTTTTTTGAAGAATTTCATTTCCCCGTGAAAAATAGCATCAATTACTTGCGTCTATTTTTCTTTGTTGTTCCTATCGCAATGATTAACGCCCCTAACGTTGAAATTATTGCTAACAACTCACTATTTTTTGTGATGGCAGTTTCAGGTAGTAAACGATAACTAGTTGCCCTCGTTATCTGATGCTTTACTGAAATATTATTGGCCGACACTTTTGTTTTCGCTTCATTAACGTCTAAGTTTGGTACCTGATTGTTGTGTGGAGCCAACTCTGAACGACTGTTTTCCGGTTGATGATGTGCTTGAACTGAGTTAGAAGTATTTCCTGATGTAAATGCCGCATTGCTATTTGCAATTGAAATACTGTTTGACTCACTGGCAACTTGTGAAGAAACTTCTGAAACGGACTGGCTTTCAGACTGTATCCAATGATCAGAATTTGACGTGCTTACACTAATCGAACGACTTTCGAAAATTGAGGTACTAATCCTGCCAGATATGGATTCACTAGCGTAACCCGAGGCACTCGTTGATATTGAGTCACTGTTGGCGGTCGAATCACTATTTGATACGGATTCCATTGACTGACTATCAGAAACTGATACGCTCATAGAGCTTGAACTGATTTCCGACACTGATTCGCTGGCTCTCTGCGAGACACTTATTGACTCAGAAATACTTGTCGAAGTAGACACACTCGTTGATGAAAAGGAGCTACCACTAATTGACGTTGGCGCATGTGTCGAAATTGATTCACTCTTAATCAACGAATCACTGTCAGATTCGGAGATGCTCGTTGACGTTGATTCGCTGTTTGAGACAGAGTCACTCGTTGAGGTTGCTTCACTATCGGAAATTGATGTGCTACTCATCGCTGATGCTGAACGGCTGTCCGATAATGAATCACTGTCGGATTCGGATACGCTAGTTGATGTTACAGCACTCGTTGAAACTGAGTCACTCTTCGATGTTGAATCACTATCGGAAATTGACGTACTACTCATCGCTGATGTTGAACGGCTGTCCGATAATGAATCACTATCGGAAATTGATGTGCTACTCATCGTTGATATTGAACGACTGTCCGATAATGAATCACTGTCGGATTCTGAAACACTCGTTGATGTTACAACACTCGTTGAGATAGAATCACTCTTCGATGTTGAATCACTATCGGAAATTGATGTGCTGCTCATCGTTGATATTGAACGACTGTCCGATAATGAATCACTGTCGGATTCTGAAACACTCGTTGATGTTACCGCACTCGTTGAGACAGAATCACTCTTCGATGTTGAATCACTATCGGAAATTGATGTGCTGCTCATCGCTGATGCTGAACGGCTATCTGATAATGAATCACTGTCGGATTCGGATACGCTAGTTGATGCCTCGGAACTCGTTGAAACTGATTCACTCTTCGATGTTGAATCACTATCGGAAATTGATGTGCTACTCATCGTTGATATTGAACGACTGTCCGATAATGAATCACTGTCGTATTCTGAAACACTCGTTGATGTTACAGCACTCGTTGAGATAGAATCACTATCGGAAATTGATGTGCTGCTCATCGCTGATGCTGAACGGCTATCTGATAATGAATCACTGTCGGATTCGGATACGCTAGTTGATGTTGCAACACTTTCTGAAGTTGATTCACTCTTGATCGTCGAATCACTCAATGAAACTGATGTACTCATGGAGCGGCTATCGGAAACCGAATTACTTTGTGATGTTGAATCAGTCAACGAAACTGACGTGCTCGTTGAACGACTGTCGGAAACTGAATTACTTGCTAGCTTACTATCGGATTCTGAAACGCTCGTTGATGTTGCAACACTCGCTGAGGTTGACTCACTCTTGGTCGTCGAATCACTATTTGAGATTGAGTCGCTCTTCGATGTGGAATCACTGTTCGAGATAGACTCGCTATTTGACGTGGAATCACTGTTCGAAATTGACTCGCTCTTTGACTTGGAATCGCTGTTCGAAATTGATTCACTCTTTGACGTGGAATCGCTGTTCGAAATTGAGTCGCTCTTTGACGTGGAATCACTGTTCGAAATTGACTCGCTCTTTGATGTTGAATCGCTGTTCGAAATTGATTCACTCTTTGACGTGGAATCGCTGTTCGAGATTGAGTCGCTCTTTGACGTGGAATCACTGTTCGAAATTGACTCGCTCTTTGATGTTGAATCGCTGTTCGAAATTGA
>DWKF01000019.1:0-47698 GCA_018249355.1 Cecropterus longipennis
CGAATGTCAACTTGATAAAATGTCGCTGCTGGATTAACTGCTGCGCGGTGTCCAGTGAACAAGGCGTCCACAACCACCACGTCGCGTCCTGCTTCAACCAAACGTTTCACCATGTGTGAGCCAATATATCCTGCACCACCAAGTACTAATACTGCCATTTTGATTTATTCCCCTACTTCGATTTGCTTAATAAACTTTTCCAGACCATCTTGTCCAGATTGATCATTTTTGAAGACGCCTGCATCCTCAAGTACCCGACTGAAAATCTGTCCCACGCTTTGTTGCACGATATGGGTCACATTATTCGCGTTAATCACTTCAGATTGCTTCAAAGCATCTGCCCATGCTTGATGTTTCTCTGCAATGTTATTTTCATTACCCAATAAATATTGCGCAACTTCAGCTAATTCTGTTTTCAAACGTGGCGGTAAAATTGCTAATCCCATCACCTCAATCAAACCAATATTTTCTTGTTTAATATGCTGAACATCTGGATGTGGGTGAAAAATGCCATCTGGGAAAGCGTCAGATGTGTTGTTATCACGTAATACAAGATCCACTTCGTAATGACCACTTCGAAATCTAACAATCGGCGTTACCGTGTGGTGCCGTTCACCATCATCACCATACGCACGAATCGAAAGAGAGGCATCATCATAATTTTGCCAAATCATCATAATTTTATCAGCAGCATGTAGTAATTTTTCACGATCATCGTCAATCAAGCGAATGGTTGTCATCGGCCAATTTAAAATACCCGCTTCACGCAAATCACAACCTGCAATGGTAATTTTTTCTTTCATGACTGCTTTTGCCATAGGTAGTTCATAACGGCCAGCTTGAAAATGGTCATGTGATAAAATTGAGCCACCGACAATTGGTAAATCCGCATTCGATCCAATGAAATAATCTGGAAATTTAGACACAAACTCTAACAATCGTGATAAGTTTTCACGATCAACATGCATCGGGCGAAGATTTTCAGAGAGCACGATAGCATGTTCATTGAAATAAGCATAAGGTGAATATTGAAAATACCATTTTTCATGTCCCAATGTTATCGGAATAACCCGATGATTGGTGCGTGCTGCATAATCCAGTCGTCCCCAATATCCTTCATTCTCTTTTGCCAATTGTGACACGGGATATTGCGATTGCTGTTGGTTTTTATTTTTTAAAGCAGCCGCAATCGCTTTAGGATCCTTTTCCGGTTTGGATAAATTAATGGTAATTTGCAGTGTACCATATTGTGTGTCTACCGGATAAGAAATATTTTGACTGATTTCACGTGTTTTAATGTAATTACTGCGTTGGGACAAATCAAAGAAATAATCAGTTGCTTGTCGCGGAGATTGCTGATAGTGCTCCCAAAACATTTTGCGAACCTGTGATGGCCTTGGTACGATAAAGTTCATGAGTTGCGCACCTAGCATATCAGTGTTCATTTGACGCAACGCTAATGTCCCATTTTTTTCGGCAACAGCTGTCAGCTGATCTAGTAACGCTAGGGTCGTTACACTGTCATCATCTACCAAGTGAGGCGCGGTATTATGATTTGTTTCACCAACTAATCCCATAATTTGATTGACCAAATAAATTTCGTCATCAGTTGTATAATCAGATTCTGCAATGATTTTTTTTGCGAATGCTGTGAATAAATCAATTTCCGCCATTATGCTTCTCCTGCTACTTCACCTACCCAGTGTGCACCATTGCCAATATTAGCGACATAAAATGATGGTGCATAGCCAACAACTAATTCATATTGGCGTCCCACTGTTTCTTTCAGTTGCGCAACAGCATCGCGATGGACTAATGCAATCGCACAGCCACCAAAACCTGCTCCAGTCATGCGAGCGCCAAGTACACCATCAACCTGTTGCGCTGTTTCAGCTAAAGTATCTAGCTCGATACCAGTAACTTCATAGTCATCTTTTAACGATTGGTGCGAAGCATTCATCAATTCACCAAATTCTTTAAGATCATCATTTTTTAATGCCTTTACAGCCACCTTGGTGCGTTCATTTTCATAAACCGCATGTCGTGCACGCTTACGCAAGGTTTCGGAGGATAAATTATCAGCATATTTATCAAATGTATCACTATCGAGTTCACCTAAATATTGAATCGGTACATATTTTTGCAATTGATATACAGCTTCTTGCGTTTCACGAACACGCTCGTTGTACTTTGAGTCCGCTAATTCACGACGTTTATTCGTATTCATGATGACAACTACATAATCACCCAAATGAATAGGCACCATCTCATAAATCATCGTATTAGTGTCAAGGTAAATTGCCCGATCCTTTTCACCAAAACCAATTGCAAACTGATCCATAATGCCTGTGTTAACGCCAACAAAGTCGTTTTCTGCTCGTTGACCACTGGCAACCAATTGCAACCTTGGAATCTTAAGTTGGTACAATTTTTGAGCGACAACGCCAATCAATAATTCCAATGATGATGACGATGACAAACCTGAACCATTTGGAATATTACCTTCGATGACTAGTTCAAAACCATTTTCAAACTGATTACCATACCCTCTAAGGGCCTGTAATACACCTTTAACAAAGTTACCCCAAGATGCGTGAGGTAATTTGTCTTCATTATCAATATCAAAGGTAATCACACCTTGTTCTGGAAAATTAGTTGAATAAATTTTGACATCACGATCTGATCGCAACGCCGCTACGCCATATGTTCCTAGCGTAATTGATGCTGGAAAGACATGACCGCCATTGTAATCTGTATGTTCACCGATTAAGTTGATGCGACCCGGTGAAAAAAATTTATCACTTGGCATATGGTGAAATTGACTTTCAAAAACCTGCGTTAATTTTGTGTAAGTATCAGACATTTCAATCTACCTTTCTTACTTTAATTCGTTTTCTTGGACTTTAAAATATCTAACTGATGAGGTAAAATCTGCTTGCTCAATCGGCGCATTATATAAACCAATTGACATCAACTCGTCCCCAGAAAAACTTTCTTGTGTGGCTTGATCAACATAGAGTGCCTCGGGCAGCAAGTGGCTCATCTTTGTAATGCTAAACGCTGGTTGCGCCGTTGATAACACACGATAATTAAACAAAAGCGCCTCTGTTTTATCTTCATTCACAAATTCCCAAGCAGTTTCGTTACCCTCAAACGGACTTTTAATGCGATAAAAATTGCCATATTGAATCAACTGCCGTTGTTGCTTATAAAATGAAATTTGATCTTTAATCTCACTTTTTTCTGCATCAGACAATTTGGCTAAATTTAATTCATATCCGAACACACCCGCAGTCGCAACATCGCCACGCACTTTCAAGCTCGTTTTGCGACCAGTTTGATGATTAGGAGATGCAGAAACGTGAGCGGTCATGCTTGAAACTGGATAACTCAAGGTTGTACCATATTGAATTTTCAAACGCTCAATAGGGTCTGTATTATCAGATGTCCATGACTGTGGGAAATAATACAGCATACCGGCATCAAAACGACCGCCACCACCTGAGCAACCTTCAAACAAAATTTGAGGATATCGGCTGGTCAAACGATTAGCCAAATCATATACACCTAACATATAGCGATGTGCTACTTCACCTTGACGATCAGCTGGCAAAGCAGTCGAATAAACTTCCGTCAGATGACGATTCATATCCCACTTAATGTAATCAATTGGCACATTGTCCAAAATGGCTACCATTTGATCAAAAATATTGTCAACAACTTCTGGTCGTGAAAAATCCAGTACATATTGATCTCGACTTGGTGTCATGACACGTTCTGGAATACGTAGTACGTATTCTGGATGGGCGCGATATAGGTCCGAATTTTTAGAAATCATTTCTGGCTCAAACCAGAGTCCAAACTTCATTCCTTTGTCATGCACTTTTTGTGACAAACCATTTAATCCACCACCATCTTTTAACTTGGCTGTGTACTCAAACCAATCACCTAGTGAACTATCATCGTCATCACGATGACCAAACCAACCGTCATCTAAGACAAACATTTCCACACCTAGCGGCGCAGCTTCATCTAAAATTTCTTCAATTTTTTCGGCATTGAAATCAAAATATGTTGCTTCCCAGTTGTTGATAACAATTGGTCGTTGTGCGTACTGATATTGTCCGCGAGCTACACGTTCCCGCAAAAGGTGATGATAAGCTTGTGACATACCATTAAGGCCCTCATCTGAGTACACCATCAGCGTCTCTGGTGTTTGAAAACTATCGTCTGGAGTGAGTTCCCAAGAAAAGCCTTCTTCATTAATACCAGCTAAAATGCGCAACTGATCAACATAATCTTTTTCTAAAGTAAATTGATGATTACCAGAGTAAACTAACTGAATACCAACTGCTTCACCCTGATTTTCCGTTGTAGTCGGTGCAACCAGCGCAATAAACGGGTTCATGTGATGCGAACTGGTACCACGATGACTGGCAAAAGTCGTTAACCCTTGGCGCAATGCCTGCCGTTCGATACTTCGCTCACGAACATGAGCACCCGGCAGAGAGATAACTTCCAAATCATTGGCAGGTAAATCCAATTGGAACGACGCGATTTTTTCAATTTTCACATTTTCGCTAGATAAGTTTTTGAGGTTGCTCCAGCGTGTTACAACCGGCCTGTCGGCATAAATTGTGTAGTATAAAGTGAGCTCAACATTTAAAGTAACATCTTCCAACACAATTGCTAAAGTTTGCGCCTCGTCATCAGATAATACGTAAGCATGTGGTAAATCGCTTAAATTGGTTTTACCCTTTTCAATTGCGTACGATTTAAAACGAAAATCAGTAGCTTCGGCACCATCTACGCCCCGTAATTTAATGGCAGCTTGTCTAAAATCGCCTGTATCATAACCGCTATACTCCTGTAACAAGGTATCTTTTGAAAAACGACGGTCTGTTTGATGAGGTTCTCCAGCTAAATTAGGTGAAAAGCCCCGATCTAGTCGCGGATAAAGGCGAGAACCATGATAGCCTGATATTTTTTTGCCAAAGTACAAGTGGCTCAACACCCCACCATCTTCGATTTGAATCAAGTAAGACACCTGCTGATTTGATAGATGAAAAACTTGTTGTTGTCCATCAAAAAAAATGTTTGCATTAGACATTTGCTTCCTCCAAGAAAGTATTTACTAAATTACAAACATAGTTTACCACCTGTTTACTAAAATGTAAACGGTTACTTATTTTTTTTGAACGTCTCACGATAATATAACTGACTTGGAATTGTAGACCAAATTGGCCAAGATCTTTCGCCTTTAGCCAGCTCATAGGCCTGATTTAAAGCAGTTTTGCCAATTGCGCTGGGATTTAATTCAACCGTAGTCAATGCTGGCACCAGATATGAAGCTAACTCCAAATTATCAAAGCTCACCACATCAATGTCTTTTCCAGGTTCAATACCCTGTAATTTCAATGCATTAATAGCGCCTAATGCAATTGGATCAGACGCCACCAACAAAGCATCTAATTGCGGCTCCTCTTCCAATAATTTTGTTGCACCCAAGCTGCCAGTTTCTGCATGCCATGTTCCAGTATGAAAGTGAGGCGTGATATCATGACGCTTTGACCAATCTTCATATATCTCACTACGCACGTCTTCTAGATTAGTTGTTGTCGTACCGTCAAGAGCCGTCAAATCATTTATACCACCAATGAAGCCAATTTTTTGCCGACCCGCTTGATATAACTCGTTCAAAATTCTAACTGTCATCAACCGCAATTCAGGGTTAACCGCATCAATATCATGGTAGTGGTCTTTCGCATCAACTAAAACAATACAGTTGTTGATTTGCTGGAGTCTCTTGACAGCGTTAGGTGTCATATCCCCAAGTACAATAATGGCATCATATTGCGCGAAATCAGCCAATTTCAATCCTTGATTGATACGAATAACTTCATCAACCACAATGCCACGTTCATGAGCAGCTTGAACAATGCTTAAATAAATTTGGCGCCAATAAGAATCATTAGATTCACGTGTTTCAGAAAAGACCGTCAAAACTGCAATATGGAGTGTTTGAGCAGTCACTTCTTTTTTCGGTTTCTTAACATAATTCAGACGCTGTGCTGTGTCAATAACCTTACGTCGTGTCTCGTCTGATACAGATAACGTCATATCTTGATTTAAGACACGTGATACTGTACTTGCCGAAACATCTGTTGCTGCCGCGATGTCTTTTATTGTGACCATGTATTCTTCCTCAACTCGTCAATGTTGTGATATCAGTCTTTATCACAGTAAATGTTCTTTTATTATTTTACAACAAATTGCGATAAAATACTTTTTACTAAATATTTAGTAAAAATGTATTGCTTTTTCTTTTGAAAGCGCTTACTATTAACTGTGTTAGCTGATATCGAAAAGGAGAATACAATTATGAAGTCTAACAAGCAATCGATGACCTCACGCGTTTCTTATGCGTTTGGTGCATTCGGTAACGATATGTTTTTCGCTACATTGTCAACTTATTTCATTATGTTTGTGACAACACACTTGTTTAATAGTGGTAATGCCGCACAAAACGACAAAATGATTAGTTACATCACGCTAATTATCTTCCTATTACGTTTCGTTGAATTGGCAATTGATCCATTTATTGGTAACGCAATTGATAATACGAGTACACGTTGGGGTAAGTTCAAACCTTGGGTAGTTGTTGGCGGTACTGTTGGTTCTATTGCTCTAATCATTTTGTTTACGAATATGGGTGGTTTAAATAAATCCAATCCTCTGCTTTATCTAATCATCTTTGGTTTTATTTACATCATCATGGATATTTTCTATTCATTCAAAGACATTGGATTTTGGTCAATGATTCCTGCGTTAACATTTGATTCTCGTGAACGTGAAAAAACAGCTACCTTTGCTCGAATCGGATCAACTATCGGTGGTAATTTAGTTGGTGTCGTTGTCATGCCACTTGTCCTTTTCTTCTCTCTAAATTCCAATGGTGGCACGGGTGACACTCGTGGTTGGTTCTGGTTTGCTGTGATTGTTGCAACTATCGCTTGGTTAAGTGCCGTAGCTGTTGGTATCGGTACCAAAGAAGTCGATTCAGATCTTCGTAAAAATAAAGAAAAAACAACTTTCAAAAAAGTTCTTCACATTTTAACTCATAACGATCAATTGATGTGGATTGCCCTTTCTTATGGACTCTACACAACTGGGGTTACACTCGTCAACTCGCTAGAACTGTATTACTTTACTTTTATTTTGGGTAATTCATCTGCTTTCTCAATTTTTGCTAGTCTCAATATTGTAACTGGCTTGCTATCTGTCTCACTGTTCCCAAAGTTAGCTGATAAGCTTAATCGTCGTAATCTTTTCTTCTGGTGCATCTTGACAATGATCATCGCCTTGGTTTTGTTTGTATTTGCTGGTCAATCACTGCCAATGGTCTTAATCGCTGCTGTACTGTTCGCTATTCCACAACCCCTAGTCTTCTTGGTTGTCTTGATGACTATTTCCGATTCTGTTGAATATGGTCAGCTTAAGTTAGGCCACCGTGATGAATCACTAACATTGTCAGTTCGACCATTGCTAGACAAGCTAGCTGGTGCCATTTCAAACGGTGTCGTCGGCTTAACAGCTGTTGCGGCTGGTATGACAACTGGTGCCACAGCTGCTTCTGTTAGCGCTTCAGGTCAAGTTACTTTTAAACTCATTATGTTTGGTTTGCCAATTGTTATTATTTTAATTGGTACGTATGTATTCTATCGCAAGGTCACATTAACAGAAAAGAAGCACGCTGAAATTGTTGATCAATTGGAACGCACTTGGGGTAAGCAATTAGCTGATGATTCTGATAGTCCTGTCACGACATCAACTAAAATTGAAGCTGGTGCGCATGACTACAACGCACCAATCGCCGGCGAGCTCGTTGATTTAGCATCAGTAAATGATCCTATATTTGCTAATGGCGCGCTTGGTCAAGGATTTGCTATTAAGCCTTCTGATGGTCGCGTATATGCACCATTTGATGGTACCGTTAGAATTGCCTTTTCTACTCGACATGCTGTTGGACTGGTCTCTGATACTGGTGTCGTAACATTAATCCACATTGGTATTGGGACGGTAGCTATGCAAGGTACTGGCTTCGTAACTTACTTTGAACGTGGTCAACACGTCAAACGTGGTGATTTACTCATTGAGTTCTGGGATAAAGCTATTAAAGATGCTGGCTATGATGATACAGTTATTGTTACCATTACTAATTCTAGTGCCGATGACACATTGACATTAAAGAAACCACTCGGAAGCTTAGTCGATAAAGACGATGTCATTTTGACGCTTGAAAATAATGGCTAAAATACCGATCATATTATAATACGTAACAAAAGGCCTAAAGTCATATACTTTAGGCCTTTTGCATCTTTAAAATTACATTTGATTGAGATGTGCCTCAATCCATTGCCACACTTCATCTTTACCGTATTTCGTTTCCGATGAGAAGAATTGAAAATCACTGTCTTCTTCGTCAAAACCAAGTGTGCGCTTGATATTTGATTCATATTTATTAAAACGACTGCGTGATATTTTGTCTGACTTGGTCGCAACAACCAAGATTGGAATATTATAATAATGCAACCACTCGTACATTGAAATGTCATCATCACTAGGATTATGGCGGGCGTCAACTAAGCTGATTACACCGCGTAATTGCTTGCGTGATGTGATGTACTCTTCAATCATATGACCAAACGCTTCGCGTTGCTTTTTGGATACTTTCGCGTAACCATAACCGGGCACGTCAACGAAATATAATTGGTCTTCGACATTGTAGAAGTTCAACGTTTGCGTTTTCCCCGGTTGTGATGATGTTCTGGCAAAGTTTTTGCGGTTAATCAATGTGTTGGTCAATGATGATTTACCGACATTTGAGCGACCAACAAGGGCAATTTCAGGTTTGCCATCAGTTGGATATTGGGTGGCTGAAACGGCGCTCATCACCATTTCCACGTTATGCACGTCCATGAGTTAAGCCTCCCTTTTAAGTTGTAGCTCTGGCTGCTCACCTTTTTCAACACTTGCTTCGGTGATAATGACTTTCGCCACATCATCACGACTTGGGATATCATACATGACATCCTTCATGACGTTTTCAATGATTGAGCGTAGGCCACGCGCGCCAGTATGGCGTTTGATGGCTAGTTCGGCCATTGCCTCTAATGCATCTGGTTGGAACTCAAGCTCAACATCATCTAAGCCCAAAAGTGCTGTGTATTGCTTAATGAGCGCGTTTTTAGGTTCTGTCAAAATGCGTGCCAAGTCAGCCACTTTTAATTCATCTAACACGGTCACAATTGGCAAACGACCAATAAATTCTGGAATTAAGCCAAATTTAGTCATATCCTCTGGTTGCACATGGCGAAGAATATTTTCGTCATTGAGGGCAACTGCGTTTTCATTAGCGTCTGAACCGAAGCCGATGACTCGTTCACCCAAACGTTCCTTGATAATCGTATCGATACCTGCGAAAGCGCCACCAACGATAAACAAAATGTTGGTGGTGTCAACCTGAATTAACTCTTGTTGCGGATGCTTACGACCACCTTGTGGTGGCACGCTGGCAATGGTTCCTTCTAGCATTTTAAGCAACGCTTGTTGGACTCCTTCACCAGAAACATCACGCGTGATTGAAACGTTTTCAGATTTCTTGGCAATTTTGTCAATTTCATCAACGTAAATGATGCCGTGCTCGGCTGCCTCAACATTGAAATCAGCTGCTTGTAACAACTTCAAAATAATGTTTTCAACGTCTTCACCAACATACCCTGCCTCAGTCAAAGTGGTGGCATCAGCAATGGCAAATGGCACATTCAAAATACGCGCCAAACTCTGCGCCAAATATGTTTTCCCTGAACCAGTTGGTCCGATTAAGGCAATATTGGATTTTTGCAATTCAACATCCGTGGTTGGCGCAACATTTTCATTGATACGCTTGTAATGATTATAAACTGCGACAGCCAACGTCTTCTTAGCGTCTTCTTGACCGATGACATAATCGTTTAGTTCAGCCACGATTTCATGTGGCGTTGGTAAGGATAAGACTTGGGCCGCTTGCGAGGTGGTTAATTCTTCTTGAATAATGTTTTGCGCCAAAGCGACACATTCGTTACAAATATAGACACCATTTGGTCCCGCCACAATATTTTTAACTTCACTGGCAGATTTACCACAAAAACTGCAATGTACTTCTTCTTCAAAATTTGGTGTATTCGCCATTATTTTCCCTTTTTGATTGATCTGCTACATTTTTATGCAGATGATATATATTTTATATACAACTTAGATATGTTTTATATGCAAACCATATCCTATTATTATACTATTTTATAACCATCTTATAAACCGTGTTTTAGATTTATATTTTCGACAATGCGTATTTTCTTTTTTTGTTAAATGTGGGTATGGATTTTGAATTTATTGCTTTGTACTTTCTTGGGAACAGCGTAAGTTGGGGGAAGTAGCTAAAATAACAGCTGGCGGTGATATTGATAAATCGAAAGTAAACGAAAATGGACAATATCCAATTTTTGCCAATGCGCTTACTAATGATGGCATTGTAGGATATTATGATTCTGCTTATAAAGTAGAGGCTCCTGCTGTTACTGTGACAGGTCGCGGAGATGTAGGACATGCAAAGGCTCGAAATACTAGCTTTACACCAGTGGTACGGCTGCTAGCTGTTAAGTCAGATCATGATGTTGATTTTCTAGAGAATGCCATTAATACACACAAAGTTCTAATTGAGTCGACTGGCGTTCCACAGTTAACGGCTCCACAACTAGGAAATTATAAAATATTCTTTCCAAAGAGAGCAGAACAACAAAAAATAGGTTTGCTCTTCAAACAACTCGACAACCTCATCACCCTTAATCAACAAAAACTCAACCTACTCAAAAAACAAAAACAAGCCTACCTCCAAAAAATGTTTATCTAACATTAAAATGGTTTAATGTAAATTGGCCCAACAACAAGTTGTGGCTAATTTTTTATTTGGAGGTGTCTATCATGACACAGAATCAAACGTTTCACGCATATTTTAAGGACTGGATGACGCTATATAAGCAAGGCGCTGTCAGACCTGTTACTTATCAAAAATATGTTATAACACATCAACATCTCGTTAAACTTGCACCAAGGCTCAAAACAAGTAGACTCTCACGTGCAACTTATCAGCAATTGCTTAACGATTTTGCCCAAAATCACGAACGCCAAACATTTTTGGATTTTCATCATCATTTAAAAAGCTCGATTATAGATGCCATGGAAGAGGACATTTTAAAACGAGATCCAACACCAACACGTAAAATTGTGATTAAAGGAACCGTTCAGCGACTGCATAAGCCCAAATTTTTGAACCAATTTGAAGTACAGGCTCTTCTAAAACAATTGAATTTACAGGACGAAGTTAATTGGGATTACTTTATCTTGCTCATTACAAAAACGGGATTGCGTTTTGCTGAAGCTTTAGGACTAACACCAGCAGATTTTGACTTTGAAAAACAAATTATCAAAATTGATAAGACGTGGAATTATAAATCAGTACAAGCTGACTTTGCGCCAACAAAAAATAATTCATCGGTCCGGAAAGTACAAATTGATTGGCAAACTGCGATACGATTTTCAGTCATCGTTCGCAATCTACCAAGAGATGAGCCAATATTTGTCCGTGGACGTGTTTACAATGCGACAGTGAATGACAGATTAGCCACACTTTGCAAGCAAGTTGAGATACCAGTTATCTCAATTCATGGCCTGCGCCACACACATGCCTCATTATTGCTTTACGCAGGCGTATCAGTTGCTTCGGTGGCACGTAGGTTGGGACATTCAAATATGACAACAACACAAAAAACCTACATTCACGTCATTCAAGAATTAGAAAATCAAGATAATGATTTAGTCATGAAACATTTAGCACAATTGATGTAAAAATAACGATATCTACTGATTAAGTAGATATCGTTTTATAATTGTTTGTTGAAAGGTTGGTAAGACGGGCGAGTTGTTTCAGTCAATATTTATGCATACTTGTTTATTTATCATCGAAAGATGACATTACTATCACATCACTCCTCTTGTTCTAAAAATATTGTAAGGGAAAATATTAAGTGCCGGCAACATAATATCTATTTCTTTACCGATTGGTGCTTATAATAAGATGAGGGGCAAATAGTTCGACCTAAGTTTAATTGTTGTTCAATAGCAAAGAGAGTCAGACTGATCATTCAAATATGCATTTACACCCAAACGTTTAAACAATGCATACCTACATGCTTTTTATCAAGAAGCCACGTTGTTTAAAACTTTTGTTTAACACTTAAAGTACATATTATTGCTTTCGCTTAAAATAATCGTACATCAAGACACCAAGGGCAAGAAACATAATAAATATACCAATCTTACCGTGACCTGCTGATATAGCGATAATTCCAGGAATTAACAAACAATAATATAGTGATTTTCTTTTCTTTTCCATACTGTCAGGCCTTGTTATTGTCTGGATTACCATTGGTTCCTACCCAGTGACCACTTGATGTATAGTCACACGACCAGCCACCATAAAAATCTTTCTTTATTGCTGCAGCTCCTCCCGGCCAATAAGACGGTGTGCGTTTATCAGATCCATCTGGTACTGATAATGCCGCTCGTGGGCTTTGCCAGCTATCATTATAAAAATAATCGTATAAATTACCACTATTTTTATTTTTAGTCAAAACAGTACCAAATCCACGATCTGTTGTCTTATCAAAAGCATTTCGATCTGGTGCAAGAAAATGATCATTAATATAATTAGATCCACAACTTGATATCAGTCCAATTATGTATCCTGCAACTGGCCCCACAAACAATGAAGGTAAGGCAGCCGCTACATTGACAAGTCCCATTGCGATGCTTAAGTTATCATACATCGCAATTGAATTTCGATAATTATATGCTGTCACCATCAAACTAGTTTGATGTCCACTTTGCCATGACCACCCATTACTCATTTGTTGATAATCGGGTGAAACTGATTGAATGCCCCCTGTAATATGATAACCGCGATTGGTCTTTAGGTTGCCGTTGATATCCCCTAGACTATTGTTTACCTTGTTCCATTTACCGTCAACAAGTGGCACAAGGGCAGTTGAACCATCAATAATTGTATTTCGTTCCTCCGTGCCCGCGCTAACAAGAGAACGGTCTCCCTTAGTCTCAGTAGCATCCACAATGTCTTGGTCCATAATAGTCACCGACTTTCCATTGGACATGGTATACGTGTGTGAACTAGAGTCAGAAGCCATCACAGAAACAACTGGTGTCACTGATACAATACTGAATATAGTGATTACAATAACTAACACAAAAGATATTTTTTTCATAACATTACTCCTAGTTTGACTTTTGGGGCAACTAATCAATATGCATACTATAACATTATAAAAAATTAAAAAAGTTAAATTCATAAAAAGTTCATAAACGTTCACAATTCGTTCAGAATAATTTCGAAAGAAAAACACATTGATTTGTTTCTCAACACTGATTTTCAAGCATCAGTATAGGCCCAGTACATTTGAGAGAAAGTGTTTGTTAGGCAATTTATACAGCAAAAAATGAACGTAATAACAGTCAATTAAATGTTGATCGTACTATTTTAATAGTTCCTATGTGCTTTCAATGCTAACGTTAGCTTTATTTATTTTTTTGCACTATTCTTCAAGTAACCAATCAACAGCGTGAATAATTTGAATGCCATCTATATTACCAACATCCATCCGATTCATTGTTAATACAACCTTTTCAAAGCCATCTGGTAGATGCGCTAAGTTGGCAGTCTCTCGCCTACTATTTTCTGGCAATTGATACGTTACTTGAAAATATTTAATCTCATTATTTTTTCGAGCAACAAAATCAATTTTTAAATCATCATATTGTCCAACGTTGATCTCATAGCCTCGTCTAAGTAATTCAAAATATATCACTGTTTCAAGCTGGCGTCCAATATTATCTCGATAACTAGTTCCCAACACCGTATTTCTTAATCCAGTGTCTACACCGTAGTACTTGGCCATGGTTCTCAAACGCTCTTTACCTCGAATATCAAAGCGTTGGACTTTATAAAAAATAAATGCATTCGTCAAAGCGTCCAGATATTTTGTCACTGTCGGCGCATTAGCCGTTTGCCAACCCTCGTTTTTCAAAACACCTGCTACTTTTGATGGTGAAATAATTTGACCACTTTGATCAAACAAATAATCAGTTAAACGTAGCAATAACCCATCATTTCGAATTTCAGCACGGCTTGCCACATCGCGTAAAACAATTGAATCGTAAATGCCTGAAACAACGATTTTTCTAACTTCATCATCATCGGATAACACGGCAGTCGGAAAACCACCCACAGTTAGATATTCCATAAATTGAATATCCGGATATGCTTCCACACCCTTAAAATTGCGAAATTCTTTAAAGGATAAAGGATAAACAGGAATTTCAACATAACGTCCGGCCAAAAGACTTGCCATTTCACCTGACAGTAATGAGGCATTTGAGCCAGTGATATAGATATCCACATTGAACTCAACTCGAAAACTGTTAATTGCAACTTGCCAATCAGCCACACGCTGAATTTCATCGAAGAAAAGGTAGGTTTTCTGTTGAGATATGTTATTAGCAACATAATCGTGCAATGCAGTTGCATTACCATACTTTAAATTATTAACGTCCTCAAATGACAAATAGATAATTTGATCATCCTTTGTGCCAGACGAAAGCAAATCGTCCCGAAACATTTGCATAACATATGTTTTGCCAGACCGGCGAACACCGGTAATGATTTTGATAAATTCCGTATCTTTAAATTTTGTCAATTTCTCTATATATGCTTTTCTCGGAATCATAGATTTTTCCCTTCTTACCTGAAAATAAATCGTAATTTAATTATAGCTTAATTTATCGAAAAAATAAATTATAATTTATTTTACTAAATCGACATCGTCAACGAGAATGAGAGGCAAATTATTCAAAACCGCTATTCAGTTTTCTAACTGGATAGCGGTTTTGGATGTCTAAACGACAGTACTTGCGTTAAGAATTAGATAAACATTTTTTGGAGGTAGGCTTGTTTTTGTTTTTTGAGGAGGTCGAGCTTTTGTTGATTGAGGGTGATGAGGTTGTCGAGTTGTTTGAAGAATGATCCTATTTTTTGTTGTTCTACCTTTTCGGGAATGCTAAATTCAGTTGTCGAAACTGTCTTCCAATCTGAGCGAGGCATCTTTGTACCAGATGAAAGATTTGCAACTTGTTGATACTTCGGTGCTTGAATTAAGGCGTAAAGGAAGCTTGATTCAAGTATCTCTTTAGTACGTAGCACCCAGAAGTCCCCAAGTGCTATGCCTTCAAACGTAGCATGCAGCCAATTTTTCAGATACGGACGTAACTTACCGTACAGTATATCCCCATCCACGAAATGAATGCCGGAACGTATGTCATCTGACTTTGTAATGTCCTTATTCAGACGTCCCATGCCGGGAATCAAATCCTCAAATTCAACGCGCGGAAGTTCTACAGCTGATGACTCAGAAACTCGATCAACCATTTCTACAAGCGGACGCTTTCTCCAGTCATCACTAAAGACAGTAAAACGTAATTCTTGACTAAAAATCTGTTGTAAATACGCCTGTTTTAATTGCTTTAAAAGGCGTGCTTTATGCTCGTTTTGAGCGTAAGGTATAATATTCACCATTTTTAATATTATCAAAATACCATATTTCTTTTATTTAATATCAATGAGAGCACAAAAAAAGCACCTCAACCTGAAGTGCTCTGAAAATCAAACTTATTTATACTGCTTTAGCAGAGTCAGTCACTTTCTTAATGACTTCGCGCATAGCAATGTCATGCTTCAACAATGAATCTGACAAAGTTGCACGTACTTGCGCAGCGTCCATGTTGTATTGTGAAGCCAAGTTGTTGATTTCTTCAGTAACTTGTTCTTCTGATGGTTCAATACCTTCTGCTTTAACAATTGCTTCAAGTACAAGGTTAGTCTTAACGCGAGTTGCTGCGCCGTCTTCGAATTGCTTGTGCAAATCATCTTCAGTTTGACCTGAAATTTGGAAGAACATTTCACGAGAAATGCCTTGTTGTTGCAATTGTCCCAAATATTGATCGATTTGACGATGAACATCTTCATCAATCATAGCATCTGGAATCTTGTCACCGTCAATTGAAGCATTGTCAACTGCCTTAGTGATGACTGCGTCTTCAAATGCTTCTTTAGCACTTTCAGCTTTAGTTTCAGCTAACTTCTTAGCAGTCTTTTCTTTCAATTCTGCCAATGTTTCAACTTCTTCATCGACATCCTTGGCAAATTCGTCGTCCAATTCAGGCAATTCCTTGCGCTTCAATTCATGAATCTTAACTTCAAACAAGGCTTCTTTGCCAGCCAAATCAGCAGCTTGATAGTCTTCAGGGAACGTAACATTAACGTTCACATCTTCACCTGCTGTGTGACCTACCAATTGTTCTTCAAAGCCAGGAATGAATTGACCTGAGCCCAATGCCAATGAAAAGTCGTTGGCTTGACCGCCATCAAAATGTTCGCCATCAACAGAACCATCAAAGTCGATAACAACAGTATCGCCGTTTTCTGCCTTAACTGATTCTTCTTGCAAAACAAGTTCTGCTTGTCCTTCTTGCAAACGCTTGATTTCGGCATCAACGTCAGCGTCAGTCACTTCTTCATCTTGAGCAGCAACTTCAAGGTTCAAATAGTCACCCAACTTCACTTCAGGTGCAGTTGTAATTTCAGCTTTCAAAGTCCAAGCTTCACCCTTGTTCATTGAGACTGGTTCGATATTTGGACGACCAACTGGTGTTACACCAGCTTCGTCAACAGCTGCTTCATAAGCGGCTGGCAAAACAATATCCATTGCTTCTTGATACAAAGCTTCTTCACCAAACTTTTGGAAAAAGAGTTGCTTTGTCACTTTTCCTTTACGGAATCCAGGGATTGAAACCTGATTTTTATTACGTTGGAAAGCTTTATCCAAACCTTCTTCAACTGTTGCGCGTGAGATTTCAAATTCTAATGTGCCTTGGTTTTTTTCATCCGCGGCTGGTGTCCACTTAGACATGTTATTTCCTCCGAGTTTTCAATACTATCTAATTTTAGACTAAATTTACGAATATCACAACTATTTTGTCGTGAATATTCATCTAAATTTTACCATTTAAGGTTACATTGCTTTTTTTAACGATAATACAGCATACAATCCAGCTGCAAATAGCATGGTTAGCCAAGTTGAACCAACTGTGTCTGTGACCAGTGTTACTTGTTGCAAACCAAAATACACGGCAATACTAATCACCCAAGTGATGTAGGCCCGAACATTGAAACCAGCTTGATACCAGTATTTCCCATCTATTTTACTAAATTGATTGGTGTCATAATTTTTACTACGGACAAAGAAGAAATCAACCAGTAGAATAGCAATTTCAGGTCCTAAAATCATCCCCACCATATCTAAAAACCAAATAAACGTGTTGATAAACCCACCAAAAATAAATGGAATAAAGCTCATCAACGTGGCAATGATGGTAACAATCCAGAGCGATGGTGTCAGCTTAATTTTTGGCAAAATATTATTAAACGCTGACCCTGCTGCCATTAAATTAACCGCATTTGCTGTGGTTGATGTCAGCATAATCACAATCAATGCTAAGACACCCAGTCCCAACTTTGACGCAACAGTTGAGGGATCAGAACTATCTGGATTAAACGCATTTGTACTGACAGCAGCGGCAATCGTAGTTAGTGAGCCAACAATGGCAAACCAATACAGACCTAACGTTGCACCAATAAACGGCGCCTTGGTTGCAGATGATTTATTTTTTGAAAAACGCGTAAAGTCCGCTGCCGCCGTCACCCATGCCAAATTAAAAGCCGCAAAAACGTCAATAGCAGTTCCAAATGATAGATGTGCTGCAGTTGGTGCATGCCAAGCTAAAATTTGTTGTAATGATACTTCTCGCAAGACCACAATAGTCTCCCAGATGACCAAGGCAATCACCAAAATGATACCAATTCGTTCAATTAATCGAATGGATTTTTGACCGAGAGAAATTGAAATCAAATGTAAAATGCCCATAGTCGCAACACCAACGACCATACCTTTGATACCACCGGGCTTAAAATTGGTCGAACCAAAAATATCAGCCAATAAGTAACTAACAGATATTGCTGCAATATAGGTATTAACCGCTGCCCAGCCCATAAATTGCACCACGTTAATCAACGATGGTCCGATTGAACCGCGAACTCCAAAAGCCGGTCGCATCAAGTTCATTGTTGAGGCGCGCACTTTGTAGCCCATGTAGCCAACTAGTGCCAAAAATACATAAGCGAGGGGTCCACTAATTAAAATGACACCCAAAGCGCCACTCAAACCAAGCGCTGCAATGACACCGCCAATATACCACGTACCATTGTTTGCATTCGCACCAATCCATGTCGCCAATTGGTCCCAGAAACCCATCTTCGCGATATGCCGGTCATTATCGACTTTTATCCCCTGACTCTCCATATTTGCCTCCGTTTTAATGATAATACAATTAGAATTATCATAACAAAAAACGCCCGCTAAGGCAAACGTTCGTTCGGGTGTTTTAGTCTAATATTTGTAACATAATCCATTCAATTATTGCGTTAACAAAAAATCTCAAAAACATATTGTTTAATATGTTTTTGAGATTTCTAGTGATTTAAAAATTCAGAATCAGTTAGCGCTATTTTTTATTTCTAACTTTCACTGGTTGCGTCACACGCAGCACCTTCGTAAACGAGAATCCAATAATTACAATACCAGCTACAATTACTAATGCCATAGTGTTTCTCCTTTGATTTGTTTGATTACTGCTATCATACAGACCAAAGATTAAACCAATATTTAATCCAAATTAGTAATTTCAGCGATTGCTTGTGCATAGATTGAGATTGAACGATACAAGTCATCTAACAAAGCAAATTCATTAACTTGGTGCATAGTGTCTGGTGAATCTGGGAATAGCGCCCCAAAGGCGACACCACGCTTCATCAAACGACCATAAGTACCACCACCAATAACTTGATCATGTGCTGGCAAACCAGTTTGTTCATGATAAACACGCAACAATGTTTCCACAATAGGATCGCTTGGTGCAACGTAATGTGGCACTTGCGCGTGTCCACCGATTGTTGGCTTGACATCCCAACCATTCAATTGTGAGGCCAAACCAGCTTCAATTTCTTCCGGTGTAATGCCTTTTGGATAACGGAAGTTGAAGTTAATAAAGGCTTTGCCGCCGTCAACAAACTTTTGAATACCAACGTTCATTGACAAAGGTCCCATGACTTGGTCAGTGTAGTTAACACCAAACTTCTTACCAATAGTATCATCATGTGCTGGCGTGCCAAGATAAGTCAAGAATGACTTAGCAGTACCACCGAAATCAAAGTCTTGCAAGAAGTTAGCTAGGTACGTACCAGCGTTCTCACCAGTTTCAGGCATTGCGCCGTGAACCTGTTTACCATTCAAAACAAAGTTGACAACTTCACCATCTGTCTCTGTTGAACCAGAAATCTGTGGATTATCCACCAAATATTCTTGGAATTCAGTGACAATTTTTTCTGCTTGTGCTGACTGCACAGTAGCACGGGCAATTCCAGGCACCATGTTAGTCCGTAATCCAGATTCAAACGATACCAATTTAGCAGAACCACCGTTATTAGCTTCGCCGTCAATCAAAATTTGGACATTACCCTTTTCACCATTGATAATTGGATATTCGGCATCAGGAGAGAAACCAAACGCTGGTTCAGGTTCCACTTCAAAATAACGTGTCATGCCTGTCCAGTCGTTTTCTTCATCGGTACCAAAAATCAATCGTACACGACGCTTCAAAGGTACTTTCAAATCAGACAAAATTTTGAAAGCGTAATAAGCAGCCATCCCCGGTCCCTTATCATCAGACGCCCCGCGGGCAATGATTTTATCTTCAGTCACAACAGGTTCAAATGGTGCTGTTTCCCAACCTTCGCCTGCTGGCATGACATCAACGTGGGCCAAGATAGCGACGTATTCCTCAGCGTCCTTTGGACCAATTTCAATATAACCAGCCAAGTTATCAAGATTTTTAGTGGTAAAACCGTCTCGTTCTGCAATCGACAGTACTTTAACTAATGCATCTTTGGGTCCAGGACCAAGTGGTGCATCTGCTGTGGCTTTTGAGTCATCACGTACAGATTCAACTGCTAGCATTGATTTCAAATCCTCAATAAACGCCTCTTTGCGCGTTTCTGTTTCTTGTTTCCAATCAATTGTCATGTTTTTTAACCTTTCTTGTATCTAATACTTTGATTATACGCTTTTGTTGATTTTTTTCCTAATGACTTATCTTGCTCAATATCGTGATTGCTTTGGTACACTAGCTAACAATTTTTGACGCAAAGCTGGATCAGCCACTGCGATAAATAAACCATGACGTCCCCTTTTTAGTAGGATGTTCAAAGCATTAAGCATGATTGATTGCTTATCTTCTAATGACAAATTTTTGCCACCCACGCTTCTAAATGCTGCCTTATCCTCATAATGACTTGGATCGATGATTAACTGATCTTTTTGATTATCATAACGAATGCCAGGCCCAATAATCACGCCTGCATAATTCAAGTCAAAGCCCTGAATCGTATAAACAGACCCCACTTCATCGATCGTTTCAGGGCGCAGAGCCCAAGGTGTGACACCTGTATCAAGCTGATCCCAAGGCAATTTGAAATCGTCCAACGTAACATACCATTTGCCACGATTCACCGTATAGGGGTAATCGGTAGTTGCCAAGATTCTCGACATGCCAACACGCTGATTTTCTTGACAAATCGCCGTATATAACTGGTTGGCATCATTATAAATGCGCAAATCAAATGATGGCGTTGTTGCCACATCAATTATTTTTTTGTGCTGGGTTAGCTGATCAATCCACTCAACGACTGACTGGCTTTGACCAACCATTCGATATTGCTCGCTTAATTGAACTGTCTCGGGTCTAAACGGTGCTAAAATCGTCTGCAATTGCTCTTGATGCCACATACTTTTTAATTTCAAAACCTGATGAGCATCAAAGACTAGAATAACCACACGCGCATGTTTCAGTATCTCAACCAGTTGATTTTCTTGCTGAAATTTATTGTACCGGTCTGGTGCTGTTAGTAAAAGATGGGCTTCATCAATTAAAACAACATCAGCAGTTTGATTGTGACGAGTCATTTGATTAATGAATGTCGTTGGTTTAAGAAATTGATTCTTTTTGAGGTCAGGCTGATAACTAGCTAATTCACGGTAACTTTTCCACATCTCAGCGTGATTAACAAGTAAAAAATTACGCCAGTGTGGCTTCGTGGCTTGTAGTTGTTTGAAACTTTCAAATAACACAACGCTCTTACCAGCACCAGCGCCACCTTCTATCACAAAAGCACGCGTTTGCGATTGGGTTAAATTGTGATTGGCGAACGCTACTGCTTGATGAATCACATCATTTTGTTCATCTGAAAATTGTTCACCGTCAGCCAATACGAACCTATTTTTAATCATAGCCATATTGTAACATCATGCATCCTCAAAAAAGATAAAAATATAAATGACATAATATAAATGCACCGTCATAAACGCCGATAACACAAGGATTTGGCGTGCATTATTTGTCCTTATCAGTTAGAATAAGTGTGAGGAAATAAACATGAAAAAGTTGACAGAAGATATCCTTTACCAAGTCATTAAAAAAAGACCTGAACAATCTCATAAAGGCACTTATGGTCGCGTTTTAATTATTGGTGGTACACAGCAATTTGGTGGTGCTGTAATCATGAACGCACTAGCTGCTGTCAATGCTGGGGCCGGTTTAGTCTCTGTTGCAACAGACCCTAGTAACTTCACTGCATTGCACGCTCATTTACCCGAAGCAATGGTGATTGATTTTAATGACGATTTAACTGATGATATTCAACATGCTGATGTCGTGTTAATTGGTTCTGGACTGGGAAATCGTCTTGATATCGTTGAAGCCACTTTTGACGCCATCATGGCACGCCAAATTTTGATTGTGGATGGTTCAGCATTAACTTTAGTTGCGGAAAATAAACTTTCTTGGCCACAATCGCAACTTATTATTACACCACATCAAATGGAATGGCAACGATTAAGCGGTGTCACAATCAATGAACAGGCATTTGAGGCTTTCAATATGTTGGCACAGCAACGTATGAATGTTCAGCCAATCCTTGTTTTGAAACAACACCATACCCAAATTTATACGCTTAACCAAGTATTTGAAATACCAAATGGTGGTCCTTATCAAGCTACCGGTGGTATGGGTGACACGCTGGCTGGTATGATAGCTGGCTTTACTGCGCAATTCATGCTAAGCTTTCCCGAGTCTATTATGGCGGCGGTTTATGCCCATTCCGCAATTGCCGACGAATTATCAAAAAATCAATATGTCACACTACCAACTAAAATCAGCGCAGCATTACCAGAATTTATGTCGCGTTACGCCAAATAATTTTAGCCCCCAAAAATAACGGTTAATTCCACAGACGATTTCAAGAAAAATGATTGAATATGTTAGAATGAAATTAACGATTTTTGGAGGAATTCATTTTGAAACTAATTTCATGGAACATTGACTCAATTAACGCCGCTGTTGAACATAAAAGTGCGCGTGGTGAAATGACTTGGTCGGTGCTTAATAATATTGCTGAAGCGACACCTGATGTTTTTGCTATTCAGGAAACCAAATTAAAAGCAACTGGATTAACCAAAAAGCAAGCCAATGCCATTGCTGAACTATTTCCTGACTATCACGTTTTTGTCAATCCGAGTTTAGCACGTTCAGGCTATTCTGGTACCATGGTATTGTCCCGTAAAGAACCTCTATCAGTTGATTTCCCAAAAATAGATGCGCCTGGCGACATGGATATGGAGGGGCGTGTGATCACACTCGAATTCGCCAATTTTTATGTTTCAACTGTTTATACCCCCAATTCCGGCAGCGAACTAGCGCGCTTAGATGATCGTGGTTTATGGGATGATCAATACCGACGCTATATCAGTTCATTAGACCAAAAAAAGCCAGTCATTTTCAGTGGTGACATGAACGTTGCCCATGAAGAAATTGACCTGAAAAATCCTAAAACTAATCACCATTCAGCCGGATTTACCGATCAGGAACGGGAAAAGTTTACTGCATTATTGGGTGCTGGTTTCACAGATACGCTGAGAACGCTCAACCCTGATGTCCCAAGTATTTACACTTGGTGGGCACAAATTAGCAAGACCAGCAAAATTAACAACTCCGGTTGGCGCATTGACTATTATCTCGTCAGCAACAGAATTGCTGATAAAGTCACCCAGTCAACTGTACTAGATACTGGTAAAAGACAAGATCACGCACCAATTCAATTGGAAATTGATTTACTTTAAAAACAACATGGTTTCTTCATGATTTAGTGCCAATATCGCCACATTCTTAACATATAATTAAGTTATTGGTGGAGGTGATTCTATGGATAAGAGACCAAATGTGAGTCGTATTGACGATATCTACATTCATGCTTGCTATAATCATCACGATGCCGTAATCACAAAAAAAAGCAGCAAAGCCGCTTCTGTTTCTATATTTAGTCTCGCTGTTATTCTGGGATTATCATTGGCAATCGGGTGTCATACACTCATCACAATTTTTTTCTAAGCTATCCAATCTGGGATAGCTTATTTATTTTTCACAAATGATTTTAGTGCTGAATCACCAAATTGCTGGGATTCATATATTAAAATATTTGCCGCAGCCACTGCATCATCTAATGCATTATGGTGATGTTCAAGCGCAATACCCAAGTTTTCCGCCACTGTATTCAACTTATGGTTTTGAAAATTTGGAAATAGTTTGCGACTTGTTTGAACGGTGTCCAGTAACATATAATGTGGTTCAGGCAATCCGTAATAGTCTAACGTTCCTTTCAATACACCATTATCAAAAGGTGCATTGTGCGCAACCACTAATTTATCTGCCGTAAAAAGTGGTGCAATTGTTGGCCAAATATCAGGAAATTGTGGTGCTTGTGCCACATCAACCTGATGAATACCATGAATTTTCGTATTATAATGACTAAATGACGTTTCTGGTTTTATTAATGAATAGAATTGATCCACTATTTGATTATCTCTCACAACTGCTAAGGCAATCGATACTGCTGAGTGCTTTTCATGATTGGCTGTTTCAAAATCCATTGCAACAAAATTCATATTTCTAACTCCAAAACCATTTTTTGCAGCTGCGTCTGACGCCCATTTGGCAATGTCAAATTCACTTGCTTTCCTACCATTATAAAACCAAACTTCTCGTAAATATGTCTAGCTGGCAAGTTGTCTACTTGCACATCTAACCAGACCCGTTGTAAATCATTTGCTTGTGCCCAATCCAGTAATGCTGTCATCAATGATTGTCCTAAACCAGCGCCTTGAAATTGAGATAAAATGGCCATACCCACTTCACCATTTTCAATCGAGCCAATACCCACTGGCAAACGTAACGTCCTTTGTTCAGCCATCAGTAGCAAAGTGACAGCTGGCCCAACGCTTTCCTCCGGCACTACTTCACCATCTCGCATACTAGCTATCAAAAACGTATCCGTTTCCGTCATCAATTGTTGAATGAGTGCTTGCCATTGTGCCGCGCTTTCTAACCCAGCCACTTCGAAACTAAATGCAATCGGTTGGCTCATATCAAAGTTCATAACGCGTCCTCAAAATTAGCCAGTTGCCCAATACCATGGATGGTAATTTGACGTTGATCATCTTCATTAGTTCGCTGAAAGTTAAAATCAATACGATCATTGGGTAAAATATCAACCATATATTGCGGCCATTCAATCAAAGTAATACCATCTGTCCCAATAAAATCTTCAAACCCTTGATTTTCAGCGCCCATTGTTTCTAAAGTATAGGCATCAAAATGATAAATCGGTGTTTCACCGGCCATATACGTATTCATGATGTTAAATGTTGGGCTCTTAACACGACCAGTGACACCTAAAGCACGAGCGAATCCTTGCGTGAAAGTTGTTTTGCCAGCACCAAGATCACCAGTCAAAGTTAATACCATACCGCGACGCACCAATTGGGCTACTTTTTGAGCCAATTCTTGTGTTTGCTGTGAATTGTTTGTGAGAAATTCTTTCATTCTTTCATTATAGCACGAGATAATTGGTATAATGATACTTAACAACTAAAAGGACCGCTATCATGTATCGAGATGATTCATTAACATTACACACAGACGCCTATCAACTTAATATGATTTATACCTATTGGCAGCAAGGTATTGATCAAACACCTGTTGTCTTTGAAGCGTACTTTAGAAAAATGCCGTTTGACAATGGTTACGTTATTTTTGCCGGTTTAGAGCGAATTGTGACTATTCTAAAGCAACTCACTTTCAGTCAGAGTGACATTAACTATCTTCGTAGCCTAGATTTATATGATGATGCTTTCCTAGATTATTTGCAAAATTGGCATTTCACAGCAACTTTGCGTTCAGCCTACGAAGGTGAAGTGATGTTTAATCACGAACCACTTTTCCAAGTTGAAGGACCGCTGGTCGACGCGCAATTATTAGAGACACTTTTGCTCAATGTGGTAAATTTTCAAACACTGATTGCCACCAAAGCCGCTCGTATTGCCACTGTCACTAATGGTCAACCCTTGCTGGAATTCGGCACACGTCGCGCCCAAGAAATTGATGCAGCACTTTGGGGGACGCATGCTGCCTTTATCGGTGGATTTGACGCCACATCTAATGTTCGCGCTGGCAAATTATTCAATATACCAATTTCTGGCACACATGCGCACGCTTTAGTGCAAGCCTATCAAAATGATTATGACGCGTTTAAAGCTTACGCCTCAACTCATAAAGACGTCGTTTTCTTAGTAGACACTTTTGACACGCTTAAGTCCGGTGTCCCTAGTGCCATCAAAGTAGCACAAGAATTTGGCGACAAAATCAATTTTCAAGGTGTCAGAATTGATTCAGGCGACATGGCTTATTTGTCTAAAATCATTCGGAAAATGCTGGATGAAGCTGGTTTCACATCAGCTAAAATATACGCGTCCAATGACTTGGACGAAAATACAATCTTAAACTTGAAAATGCAAGGTGCCAAAATAGATGTTTGGGGTGTCGGCACCAAACTCATCACTGCTTTTGACCAACCAGCTTTAGGCGCTGTTTATAAAATGGTTAGCTTCAACGGCAAAAATACGATCAAAATTTCCAACAACGTTGAAAAAGTATCGACCCCTGGCAAAAAACAAGTTTGGCGCATTACCGATCGGCAAGACGGTAAGTCTGAAGGCGACTATCTCACTTTCTCAAATGAAGATCCACGTCACCAAACAGATTTACATATGTTTGATCCTAATCACCCTGTTATTTCAAAAGACGTCCATGATTTTAACGCTGAACCGATGCTTCATGATATTTTTGTTAACGGCCAATTAATTTATGATTTGCCAGACATTAAGACCGTTAAAACTTATGCGAAACAATCGCTGGATAATTTGTGGGATGAGTATAAGCGTGTGCTCAATCCTGAAACTTATCCAGTTGATTTATCACAAAGCTTATATGACGCCAAAATTGACTTAATTAACAAAACTCGCCAACACATTAAGGAGATGTCAAAATGAGACCCTTGCAAGCAAAAATCATTGCTGAATTGCACGTACAACCTATGATTGACGCCGACGCTGAGATTCGTCGATCAGTTGATTTTTTGAAACAATATTTAACCCATTCAATCTACACAAGTCTTGTATTGGCAATTAGCGGTGGTCAAGATTCAACTCTTGCTGGTAAATTAGCCCAAATGGCAGTGCAAGAACTACGTGATACAACCGGTGATGATTATAAATTTGTCGCCATTCGCCAGCCTTATGGCAAACAACGTGATGAAGATGATGCTCAAGCTGCTCTAACATTTATCCAACCTGACGTCATCGTTACCACTGACATCCAACCCGCCACAGACGCCATGACTACCGCTTTACGTGCTGGTGGGCTAACCGTTGATGATATGAGTCGGGGTTCCATTAAGCCAAAAATGCGCATGATTGCACAGTATGCTGTTGCTCGTGAGCACAACGGTATTGTTGTAGGTACTGACCATGCCGCTGAAGCCTTTGCAGGCTTTTTCACCAAATATGGTGATGGTGGCACAGATATCAACCCTCTCTGGCGCCTCAACAAACGACAAGGTCGCCAATTATTAGTGGCCCTCGACGCGCCAGCGCATCTATATGATAAAGTGCCAACTGCAGATTTGGAAGATGACCGACCACAATTACCAGATGAAATTGCATTAGGCGTCAGCTATCAGGCTATCGATAATTATTTGGAGGGTCGAGACGTCTCTGAACAAGACGCCACTCAAATTGAGTCACTTTACTTGGCGAGTCAACAAAAACGCCATGAACCAATCACAATTTACGACACATGGTTTTATTAATCAACTAACAGATCCCCGTAACGCAATTGCCCAACGTAATTGAGTTGCGGTGTTTTTGATAGATCATGTGGATTGGTACCTGGTTGATTTAGGGGCACTGCAACATCTAATTTTTGGTAATAGTTTAGCCAATAATTTGAGATTGGCTGCTGATCATCACCAAATTGCATCGGTTGTTGCGGTATCGTCAATACATTTGCAAATGCTAATTGCACCAGTTGTGAGCAATATAAGCTATCATCATTGGGATAAAATGAAAAATTGTAGGGTCGATTTTGATAGGATATTGCCTGTGAAATCACTTGTGACTGTTGTGTTTCCGTCAAGTTAGCGCGATAAATATCGGAAACAGCAATCTCTGCAAAGAAATCATGCATTTGTTGAATTGCCACGCCATGTTTTGGGGAGGCATCAATGATTTGGTGCGCATTAATCACAATTGCAACATGAACATAATTGCCTGTTGATGTCGCTATTGCCTCATCCAGTGCTTCATGATTGTTAGGAATGAATAGTAAATCGGCTGTCTGTAATGTCATAAAGATAGTTTACCATGTACGACCAATAAAAAATACCAAGCACAATGCTTGGTATTTTCACTCTTTTTAATCTGTAGCAGCTTCTTCAGCAGCGGCAGCATTTTCAGCTTCTTGCTTTTGTAGCATCTTGTCATACTTCAAAGCAAATGGGAAGTACATTGCCGCTGACATTGCAATTAAGATTGCTTGCCAGATAGCAAATTGCCATCCACCAGCCAAAAATCCAGAAATAATTGGTGGTGTTGTCCAAGGTACACCAACACCATTGAGTGGTGGCACAATACCAAAGTAGATAATTGCATAAGTTCCTACAGCAGCAATCACTGGTGTAAGGAAGAACGGAATGGCCAAGAATGGGTTCAAAACCATTGGAATACCGAACAAAAATGGTTCGTTAATATTGAACAACCCAGGAATTAATTCGATTTTTCCAAGTGTCTTCAATTGGACTGAACGAGCACGTACTAATGTGAAGATCACCAACCCAATCGTCATACCTGATCCAGTCATGTTAATGAAATTATTCAAGAATTCGTTTGTAACAATATGAACTGATGGGTTTGACAATGATAATTCACCAGCTTTATAAGCAGCGGCATTATCAAATGTGTTTGGAATTAAGAAAGCACCTGAAATAGCACCAACGATAATACCACCATGAACACCAAAGAACCAGAAGAATGTAACCAAGAATGCCATCAAAACAACTGCTGGGAACGAATCAGACATACCCTGAAGTGGGGTTTGAATAACTTGGTAAATCCAATCAAGTGCATCTGTATTGAACACATATTTGAAGATGGCAAATATGGCGGCGGAAACAGATATCACAACAAAGGCTGGAATCATCGCCGTGAACTGTCCGGCAACGTTAGCAGGTACTTGTTCAGGCAAAGTGACCTTCCAACCAGCCTTAATCATTGCTGAGTAAGACCAGCCAACTAGCAAACCAATAATAATAGCGGCAATCATACCTTGTCCACCCATGTTTGCCGTGTTCAAAACACCAGCCACTGGACTGCTTAACAATTCTTGTACAGCGTGTGGCAACTTATCAATATTCTTGTAGGCAGCTTCATTGACAGGATTAGGCACCGACATGGTTTGTAGCAATAGGAATGCTACTAATGCGGTAAACCCAGCAGGCAAGGCTTCTTGCCCTTCATCACGAACATAAACATACGCAATACCAACAACTGTGAAAATTGAAATCATACCAAAGCTGGCGTTGTTAGCCTGAGCAAACACAGCCGACCAACCATGATCAGATAACCATGTGGCAACTGGCACGTATGGTATGTTAGCCAAAATCAGAAAGACCGACCCAATAATAATGAATGGCAAACTATATACCATACCGTTTTTCAACGCTGTGACAGCTTTAGTGTTGATAAACTTCATAATAGGCGGCATCAATTTGTCGGTTACCCAACTACTCTTTGCACTATTCTGCATAAGTATTTCTCCTTTTGTAAACGTCCTGTTTACGTAAATTCGCTTTTTGTAAGCGGTTACACTAATATCATAACCCATCTCTTGAAAATGTCAACACTTATTTGTAAACGGTTACAATTCGTGAAAGAAATGACTTAATGTACTTTTTTATTATGCAGGATAAATGTGGGTAAACCTTGAATTAACAAGGAGTTAATTGTGAATTTCTTGGGGTAATTGTGTTTGTTGTTTGAATATTCCAACTTAATATTATTATCATAATTAAAAGTTATACTTGCTTCGTTTTCATTTCATTTACATTGGGATAATAAGATTTGAAAACTTCATAAGCGCCAATTAAATTTGCCGAATTACCAAATTGAGCAGCTTTAATGTTGACAGGCATATCAGTAATATGTCCTTTGACGTCAGCAATTAAAATTGACACGCGTTGATTTAATTCGTTTAAAATATCGGCATTTTGTGAAAGTCCCCCACCAATCACAATGATGTCTGGATCAACAATGAACATCAGATTAAAAATACCACGAGCCAGACTGTCTAATTGGCGGGACACATTTATTTTTGCCACGCCATCACCCTTTTCTGCCAAGTCATACAACTCTTTCCCAGACAGCGAAGTATCGTGTCTCACGTTGTAACGTCTAGCCATTTCAACCGCCGAAGCTTTGACACTCCACTGGGAGTTAACGCCATCAAAAAAGCTATAGCCAAACTCGCCACCATAACCATGTGCGCCACGCACGAGTTGCCCATTCAGATAAACAGCGCCACCCACACCTGTGCCAACGACCACAAATATTGCTGAATTTGCCCCAGCAGCAACACCTTGTTTGACTTCTGCTAAACCCGCGGCGTTAGCATCATTTTCAATTGTGACAGGCGCCTTGAATAGCTTTTTCAAAGTATCGACAATGGGAAAATGATGAATGTAAGGTACTGCTGAGTTGCCACTAATGAACCCATCTTTAAATTTCACAACCCCCGGAGCACTGATTGCCACGCCCTCAATATTAGTGAAATTTTGCGCGACATCACGCAATTGATTCACCATTTCATCCCAAGTTTTAGGTGTCTCAAAGGATGAAATTTTACCCAAATTGCCATCTGTAACGGCGGCATATTTCACACTAGTCCCACCAATATCTATTGTTAAAATCATGTTGTCTTCCTCCGAATGAAAAAGCAGCCGAAGCTGCCCATTATAAATAAGTCTTAATGCAATACTTGCGCCGTACTCTCACCATTTTCTTGCTTCAGCAAAATTTGATCATATTTCTTAGCAAATGGCCAATAACTAGCAATCGTCATCAATAGCATAATAGCTTGCCAAACAGCACCTTGCCAGCCACCAATAATCAATCCTGAAATAATAGGTGGTGTTGTCCAAGGAACATAAATCCCATTAAACGGCGGAATAATGCCAAATTTGATTACCCAATAAGTCAAAATTCCGGAAAGCAAAGGCGTCAAAATGAATGGTACTGCCAGCAATGGATTAAGCACCAATGGGACACCAAATAAAATTGGTTCATTGATATTAAATAGCGCAGGCACAATTTCCAATTTACCAAGTGTCTTCATTTGGGTTGACTTGGCGCGCCAGAGCATGAACACAACGAGACCAATCGTCAATCCAGAACCTGTCACAGTAATATATTGATCCATAAATGATTGCGTCACAATGTGGGCACCATTATCAATCGTTAATTTACCAGCTTTGTATAATGCATTATTAGCTAGCAAAAGTGGTGTCATAATACCACCAATAATTGTTGCGCCATGTACGCCAAAGAACCAAAGGAACACTGGCAAAAAGGCAACGATGAAAACGCCCATTGGACCATCAGTGGCATGTTGAAGTGGCGTTTGAATCACTTTATAAATCCACTCAACAAATGTTGTGCTCAGGCCCAATTTAAAGAAAGCATAAACTGCTGTGGCACCTGACACAATTACAGCACCGGGTACTAAAGCCGTAAATGAAGCTGCAACGTTGGCTGGTACTTGTTCTGGTAACTTGATCGTGAACCCTTTTTTCATAAACCAAGTGTATATCCAACCGACTAACAAACCAACAATAATAGCAACAATCATGCCCTTACCACCGAGCCAATTTTTGTCAATCACATTACTCGCAACCCATGCCGTAGAAGTTTTGCCGTCTGAATTGGTAACATTGGTCACCGTATCTGGTTGCAAAATAACGTCCACTACAATTGCCAATAATCCTGCCGGAACACCTTCGTAACCAGCATCATGCACCCAAGAATATGCAATACCAAATACAGCAAATACCGCCATCAAAGCCATTGATCCATTATAGGCCTGCATAAAGATAGCAGCCAAACCAGACTTTGAAATAGCATCAGCAATTGGTGTATATGGGAAATTACCTAAAATCAGGAATATGGCACCAATCACAATAAATGGAATTGGATAAAGCATGCCGTTCTTGATGGCAACCATTGGTTTTAGATTAACAAACTTCATCACTGGTGGTAACAATTTTTTGTTAATAAAATCATTCATAATGATTCTCCTTATTTACAATTTGTAAGCGCTTACATTTTAAGGTAAGCATAACACCATGATCCTCATTTGACAATGAAAGTGACTGATCATGGTGCCCTATGCTTTAACTGTTAAAACCATTAGACTTAAATACGCCACGCAAGTAATCAAACGACGCTTTCTTTGAACGGCTCATGTCACGCTCCTCTTCATTAGTCCGATTAACGTAAACAGCACCATAACGTTTGTTCATATCACCACTCGAGCTAGGAATATCAATCAATCCCCAGCCAAGATAGCCGATAACGTGGGTTCCATCTTCAATCATAGCTTGCTTCATCGCGTCAATATGATCACGGTGATATTGAATACGATAATCATCTTGAATCATCTGATCATCAGTCATTTCTTCACGCCAACCCAAACCGTTTTCAACAGGAAAGACCGGTAGCTGATAACGAGAATAAATTGATGTTAGGGCATTTCTAAAGCCCAAAGGATCAATCGTCCATGACCATTCATTTGCCGTTAAATAAGGGTTTGTTTCATTGGCAATATCTAAATAGCGATTTGGTGCTATACCATCTGGAATTTTATCCGCATTTAACATGTCTGTTCGATAATAACTAAACGCTATAAAATCACTGGTTTGCTTTGATAATACTGCGTCATCCTCAGGTTGATAGTCCATATCAATATTGTGCGTCGCCACAAAAGCCAATACTTCAGGCAAATAGTGACCAGCCGTAAACATCGTTAGCAAGTTATCATTCAAAAATGTGTCAACGCGACGAGCTGCAAAAACGTCAGTTGGTTTAGATGTGGCTGGATACGTCACTTGATACGCCAACATACCACCAATTTTTAACTGATTAAACTGTTCATGCACAAAATTTGCGACATGCGCATGCGCCAACATTGTATGATGAAAAATTTGATAGAGATTGTCTAACGACTGTTCTGCATTGATGGCACCACCAATATCATAAGCCATATTTGTAAAATATAGATTGTGCTCATTAAATGTCAGCCAATACGTCACCCGATCAGCAAAACGGCTAATGATTTCCTTGGCATAACGCACATAAGCGTCGACGACATGGCGACTCAAAAAACCATTATACTTCTCTGCGAGCGCCAGCGGCATATCAAAATGGTACAGCGCTATCATTGGCTGAATCCCTCGTGCCAGCAAAGCGTCAATCATATCTGAATAAAACTGAATGCCCGCCTCGTTGAACTCACCATCACCATCTGGAACGACGCGCGCCCAAGAAATTTCAAAGCGATACATATTGACGCCCATTTCAGCCATCAGATCAAAGTCTTCAGGATAACGATGGTACTCGTCAATCGTTTTTTCCCAAGTTGTCTCTTTCTTCAAATCGTACGTGGATTTGCCACGTACGCCTTGAAATCCCTCAGTTTGCATACTTGATGTCGAGTTTCCCCAGAAAAAGCCGGTCGGCATTGTTGTCATAAATTTTCCCCTTGTGTTTTAATTACATTTTGATACCAATTGAAACTATCTTTCTTTAAGCGCTTACCGCTGCCATGACCCTCATCATCTAGATCGACGTAAATGTAGCCATAGCGCTTACTCATCTCACCCGTACCAGCTGAGACAATATCAATTGGTCCCCATGACAAGTAGCCAATCAAGTTCACACCATCAATAATGGTAGCCTTTTCCGCTTCAGCGATATGTGCACTCAGATAAGCAATACGATAATCATCATGAATACTGCCGTCTGCTGTCACGGTATCATAGGCACCAAAACCATTTTCCACGATCATAATAGGCAAATTTGGATACAAATTATTCAGTTGGTTTAATGTGTAGCGCAATCCCTCAGGATCAATTGTCCATCCCCAATCAGACGCGGGAATCAGTGTGTTTTTAACACTTTCAATACTACTTGGATCATCTAATGCTGGTGTTTTACCATCAGCTGCTTTAACCGCAAAGGTCGCATAATATGAAATACTCAAATAATCGACAGTGCCCTCTTTTAAAATTTGTCGATCCTCATCTGTAATATCTGAACGATAACCAGTTCGCTCAAATAAAGCTTCCAACTCTGATGGATATGCCCCACGAATATGCACATCACTAAACCACTTGCGTAATTGTTCAGCTTTCTGAGCTGCTAACATATCTGCTGGTAATGGCGTAGCTGGATAAATTGGTGACACATTTAGCATCGCACCAATTTGAAAGTCCGGATTAATTTGGTGCGCAAGTTGTACCACTTTGGCACTAGCTACTAATTCATAATGGCCAGCTTGGTACATATCTGCCATACGTTCTGCGATTGTGGCCGTTTCGTCATATCGCAAACCAGAATTTGTCCAAACAAGAAAATCTTGTACCGTTGACGCTTCACTAATATTAGCTTGGTTAGATATTTCATTATGCGTAATCCAATATTTAACCTTATTGCGATAACGCTTAAGAACCGTCTCTGAGTATTTCACGAAAAAGTCGATCAAACGACGATTGCGCCAACCGCCATATTCCGTTACCAAATGATACGGCATTTCAAAGTGGTTGAGTGTGATGACGGGTTCAATACCAAGACGATTCATCTCATCAAACATATCATCGTAAAACTGAAGTCCAGCTTCATTGGGCTCTGCATCATCACCATTTGGAAATATTCTTGTCCATGCAATAGATGTTCGGAAAGCCTTGAACCCCATTTCGGCCATCAATGCCAAATCTTCTTTGTAAGTGTCATGAAAATAAATGCCGTGATGATTGGGGTAATTTTTCCCTGCAATCACGCCATCAGTTATGGTTCGGGGTGTCGTGGCATTGCCGGCAGTCAGTACATCGGCAATCGAAACGCCTTTACCATCAACGTTCCAAGCACCCTCAGCTTGGTGAGCAGCAATCGCACCGCCCCAGAGAAAATCTTTTGGCATTTTTAATCCTGTCATGTTTAATTCTCCTATCTTTAGTCACTATTCAACTATAATTGTAAGCGTTTACATTACAAAACACAAGAATGTCCTAAAAGTCGTTACTTTTTGAACTAAAAAAGAACTAACCTATGTTAGTTCTTTAATGCTGCTAGAAAAGCTTCTTTTAATCCTTCATTATCATCCGGGGTCCCTAAAGCAATACGAATCCACTCAGAATTTAAGCGATCGTTGACTTGATAGCCCGATTGCAACAACGCTTGACCGACTTTCTTAGTTTTACCCACTTTAATCCAAATAAAATTGGCCTGTGACTCATAAAATGTGAGCTCCTCATCACGTAAAAAGTTTTGGAATTTGGTTCGTTCAGATTGAAACACCGCCACGTTTTTTGCCAAATAATCTTGATCCAAAATGGCAGCCGTACCACCAACAATTTGGTAAGTTGACAAATTATATGGCAAACGCACAGCTTGCATCGCTGTATATAGCGGATCCTGCATGATACCATAGCCAATGCGCAAATTAGCTAATCCGTAGGCTTTAGACAACGTGCGTAGTACAACTAAATTTTTATATTGTGAGACAAGTGGCGCCACTGTGGCATCTGGTTCATCCACAAAATCATAATAAGCTTCATCAACAACTAGTGTCACCGTGCTTGCTAATTTTGTCAAAAATGCTTCAATATCGGCAGTTTTTTCAAAAACACCTGTTGGATTATTGGGATTGGCCAACCAAATCATCGTTGTTTGATCAGTGATAGCAGCTAACATGGCCTCAAAATCAACATGCCCATCGTCTGGTTTAACTGGAACTTTCACTGTTGTCGCTTGTTCAATTTCGGCGTGGATTGCATACTCACCAAATGTTGGGTCTGGCACAATCATTTCAGATTCTGGTGTCAAAATAGTACGTGTCAACAGCTGAATGAGTTCGTCAGCACCTACCCCAAATACTAAGTTTTCAGGATTAACTTGTGTTAAGTCTGCTACTGCTTCACGCAAAGGCGTTGCTTGACCATCAGGGTAATAGCCTAACACATCATCAGACACCGCGCGCACAGCCTCTCCGACTTTTGGTGATGGTCCATAAACTGATTCATTAGCCGACAGACGTGCTAAATGTTGTAATCCATACTTGGCTTTAACCACTTCTTCTGGTAGTTCCGCTTGATAAGCCGCTAGCTTTTTAACTGTTTCCTTCATTTTTGCTCATCTCCTCGCCAATCTTGGCGTTCATGCAACTGAGATTGTTGGCCAATGCGCGACCCCAGTTCGTTCTTAATATCATCCAGTGTAACATTTTTTTCAACTAAGAGAACCATTAGATGAAAAAATAAATCCGCCGTTTCATAAATTAGTTCATCGTTGTTATTTTTAGCGCCTAGAATGACCTCTGTTGATTCTTCACCAACTTTTTTTAAAATTTTATCGAGTCCTTTTTGGTATAAATAATCTGTATAAGAACCTTTTTGTGGGTTATTTTTACGCGCCAAAGCTGCTGCGTAGAGCGCTTCAATTGATTGTTGTGCCATATTCCATTCCTTCCCAACTATACGCTAACATCTGCAACCGGATTGAAAAAACATGAATACGCGCCAGTATGACAGGCTGGGCCGTTCGGTTCAACCTCGACTAATAGTGTATCTCTGTCGCAATCCAATGACATACTGATAACGCGCTGTGTATTGCCACTAGTCGCACCTTTGTGCCACAGGGTTTGGCGCTCACGCGACCAAAACCATGTTTCCATTGTTGTTTTAGTTAATTGGTAACTCGTTTCGTTCATGTAAGCCAACATTAATACAGCCTTAGTTTTGATGTCAACCACTACTGCCGGAATGAGACCGTCTTGCCCTTGTTTCTTAAAATCTGGTGCAATCATTGTCATATACGTATTGCCACTCCTTCTTTTTTTAACGTTTGCTTGAGTTGCGGTAACGCAATTTCACCAAGATGAAAAACCGAAGCCGCTAAGGCTGCATCAACCGTGGTTTGTGTTAAAAGTGCCGTAAAATCTTCAATTTTTCCAGCACCACCTGAAGCAACAATTGGCACTGACACAGCCTCAGTTAATTGTTGATACAAATCAATGTCATAACCATTTTTTGTACCATCAGCATCCATGCTAGTGACTAATAGTTCACCTGCACCAAGTGCGACCATCTCTTTGGCCCATGAAATGGCATTTAACCCAGTAGGTTGTGTCCCACCCGCAACATAAACTTGATAAAATTTTGATTTGGGCTCCCATTTCACGTCAATGGCACCGACAATCGCTTGTGACCCAAAAATGGCTGCTCCTTTCGTAATGAGTTCAGGTTGCTTAACCGCTGCTGAATTGACAAATATTTTATCAGCGCCTGCTTTGATGAGACGCGTCATATCTTGCGTGGAACGAATACCACCACCTACTGTTAGGGGGATAAATACTACTGATGAAATTGCATTGACGATGGTCATCATCGTATCTCGTTCTTCCAAAGTAGCTGTGATATCTAGCAAAACCAGTTCATCAGCACCTGATTGTTCATAAGCTTTAGCAACTGTCACTGGATCACCAACACTGCGTAGATTTTCAAATTGAACACCCTTAACAACTTGTCCATTTTTAATGTCTAAAGCTGGGACAATTCGTTTGGCTAAAGTCATTTCATCACCTCCTTGAGTGCTGGGAGTGTCACGTTGCCGTCATATAGCGCACGACCAACAATAATATCTTTGATACCGGATGTTTGCAAATCCTCTATGTCCTTTATCGTACTAATGCCACCACTAGCAATGATATTTGTTTCAGGAAATTTTTGTTGTAATCGTGACAATAACGCAATGTTTGGTCCACCAAGCGTGCCATCACGTTCAATGTCGGTCACAATAAAATTCATCACACCAACGGCTTGCATCGCCTGAATGATTTCAGAAAATGTCGTGCTTGATGCTGTCAACCAGCCGTCTGTTGCTACTTGTTCCTGACGGCCATCAACACCAACGGCAATGCTTTCCGCTCCAAATCGCGCCACTGCTTCTGTCACTAATTCAGGATGAGTCAAAGCTGCTGAACCAATAATCACGCGATTAATGCCTAATGATAAGTATTGTTGAATTTGCGCCAAACTTCGAATACCACCACCGAGTTCAATAAATAGTGTCGTATTTTGTCGCAGAGCTGTAATGATATCAAGATTAATCGGTCTGCCTGACTTAGCACCATCCAAATCTACCAAATGTAAATGCGTTAAGCCGGTTGCTTGAATTTGTTGCGCTTGTGTAATCGGATCTGAATTAATTACGGTCTCTTGATTGTAATCTCCTTGATAAAGCCGCACTGATTGTCCATTCCTAAGATCAATTGCTGGAAAAATCATTTATCGTCCACCATTTCTTTAAAACTCTGCCACACTAGCAGGCCGTCTTTACCCGATTTTTCTGGATGAAATTGCGCGCCAATAACGTTACCCGAATCATTAACCACGACACTTGGAATTTCAATCTGACCGTAATCAACCGTTGCCGCAATATATTCTGGTGCGGTTTGGACATAGAAGCTATGAACAAAGTAAGTGTAGGTATCGTTTAAAGTTGACGTGATTGGATTTAACTGACGAACTTGGTTTTGATTCCAACCCATTTGTGGGACTTTATAGCCTTGTTGTTGGGGTAAAGTGACGACATTTCCCGGAATGATGCCAAGTCCTGCTGTTTCACCAAATTCAGTTGATCGTTCAAATAATAACTGCATCCCCAGACAAACACCTAATAATGGTTTGCCTGATTTTGCGTATGCTTGCAGTGGTCCAATTAACTGCCGTTCTTTTAAAGCCGACATAGCAGCACTATACGCACCAACACCCGGTAAGACTACCCCGTCAGCTGATAAAATTTCAGCTGGATCATGTGATAATTTAGCAGATAATCCTGTGCTGGCAATGGCCTTCATTACATTGGCAATGTTGCCCGCGCCATAATCAATAATCATAATTGTCATTTGTCATCTCCTAACGACGTTATTTGTCGTCTTAATTTTCAGATACGACCTTTAGTCGAATTAACGCCCTGAATGTCAGGATTAACTGTCACTGCTTGTCGCATTGCCCGACCAGCTGCTTTAAAAATACTTTCAATTTTATGATGGGTATTGCGACCATACAAAACTGAAATATGCACATTGGCTTGCGCCGCATTGGCAAAGCCCTGCCAGAAGTCCTCAACGACTTCCGTTTCAAAGTCGCCAAGACGTGGCGCTGTTAACTCTGCTTGAAAAACAAGATAAGCACGACCGGATAAATCAATCACAACCCGAGATAAGGTTTCATCCATCGGCACAAACTGCGCGCCATAACGTTCAATGCCAATTTTGTCGCCAAGTGCCTTGACGAAAGCCTCGCCTAATACAATACCGATATCTTCGGTTGTATGATGACTGTCAACATTTAAATCACCTTTAGCATCGACAGACAACCCGAAGCGACCATGTTTAGCAAATAAGGTCAGCATGTGATCAAGATAGCCAATACCTGTGTCAATATTGATGATTGATTGATCATCTAAATTAAGATTAACAGCAATTTGTGTTTCAAATGTTTCGCGTTTTATCATAGCCTGTCTTGTCATGTTATTTTCCTCGACTTTCAATCGCTCTAGCGTGACCTTCCAGTCCCTCGATTCGTGCTAATGCAGTCACATCATTGGCGTCCTCTGCCAATGCAGCGGCATTATATTGTAGATACTGAATTCGCTTTTGAAAATCCCAAACACCTAGCGCAGAACTGAAACGAGCTGTACCGCCAGTTGGTAAAATATGATTTGGTCCCGCAAGGTAATCACCGAGCGGTTCTGATGCGTATTTGCCCAAAAAGACAGAACCAGCGTTTTGTATTTTGGCCATATAATCATAAGCATTCGCCAACTGGATTTCCAAATGTTCTGGTGCGACTGCATTCATCAATTCAATCATGTCATCAATCGTGTCAACAAGGTAAATGTATCCGTTTTTATCAATAGCACTTCTAGCAATCGCTTCACGTGGCAGAGTTTCAAGTTGTTGTTCAACAGCCGCCGACACTGCCGTCGCCAAATTGTATGAGTCTGTAATCAAAATTGCTCTCGCGTTCACATCGTGTTCCGCTTGGGACAACAAGTCACCAGCCACGTCTTCTGCTCTTGCCGTATCATCAGCCAAAATACCAATTTCTGATGGACCAGCAATCATATCTATATCTACTTGTCCATATACTGCTCGCTTAGCTGCAGCAACATAAGCATTGCCGGGTCCAGTAATTTTATCCACTTGTGGTACTGTTTCAGTACCATAAGCTAAAGCAGCAATTGCTTGTGCACCACCAATTTGATAAATATTATCAACACCAGCAATTTTAGCTGCCGCCAAAACAGCAGGATTTAAGCCATCTGGTTGTGGTGGTGTGACCATGACAATATTGGCAACACCGGCAATTTTAGCAGGAATCGCATTCATTAAGACTGAAGATGGATAGGCAGCAGTTCCACCCGGCACATAAATCCCCACAGCTGAGAGTGGCGTGACCTTAGTACCACAAATCACGCCAGAACGTGTCGTATCTTCAAAAGACTGCGCTACTTCTAACTGATGAAATGATGTAATATTGGCAGCTGCTTTTTTAAGCGCTGCGATAACTTTATCTGGGACTTGGGCAATTGCAGAATCAATATCTGATTCAGAGACCTTAAAGTTATCCAATGCCACACCATCAAAACGGATACTGTAATCTCTCAAAGCCTCGTCTCCCCTTTGGCGAACGTCAGATATAATGTTTGCCACACTAACTCCCACTTGCGGATTAGTGGTTTGTGCCGTTTGTTGACGAATTTGTGTTTTGATTGCTGACAAAGATTCATTTTTGATAATTTTCATTTGTTAGTCGCTTCTTTCAATAGTTTGGTCAAATTTTGGATGACTTGTGTGAGTTCTGTTTGATAACGTAACAAGGCGCCGGCTCTAACTAGCATGTGCGTTGAGACTTCACCAACAATATCATGAACTTGCAAATGGTTTTCTCGCAACGTATTACCTGTTTGTGTAATATCAATAATGGCATCAGCTAATCCTGTTAATGGTCCCAGTTCGACTGAGCCTTCTAGTTTAATCAAGGCAACGTCTTCGCCACGATCGGTAAAATATTTAGTGGCAACTTTGGGATACTTCGTCGCGATTCGTTGCCGCCGTTGCAAATTAAGTTGAAAATCTGCTGGGGCTGCCACGACGAATTGTGCGCGTCCTGTTTTCAAATCTAATACATCATAATGATTTTGTCGTTGTTCAGCAATCGTGTCTGAACCAACAATGCCAACATCGCCAATCCCACGATCCAAATACTTAACGACATCATTGGGTTTCACTAAAATAAAACGGTATCGACCATCAGCGGTGTCAAAGATGAGCTTTCGTTCAGGGTTATCTAACGGCGTTGTATCAATACCTGCAGCTTTCAATAATGGTCGTACATCTTTTTCAACCCGTCCTTTGCCAAGTACCATCACAATTGGTTGTGTTGTAACTAAATCGTACGCATTCTGTTCCCAATCAGCTTGAATTGTTTCAATGTTTAGACCAATACCGACTGCCGGTAATAACTTTTTTTGAAAGTTTTCTAGTAAACGATCATAGCGCCCACCGCTAAACAGATAACGACCCAATGTTGGGATAAATCCCCGGATTATTGTCCCCGTATAGTAGGGTTGTGGTGATGCCGCTGCTAAATCAACAGTGACTTTGACATTGGGATAGTATTGATGTGCATGGTTAGCTAGGCGTAACCAGCCTTGCGTAATCGTTGCCACAGCGGTCATGTGCTGTAATTGCCACATCACATTTTCACCGTCTTCGCCATAAGATAACGGCCACTCATTGAGAAATTCTGGAAAATCAACAATCTCAGCCTTTAATTTTTCAAATTCGGAGACATTTTTTTGTTCAATAGCACGTTTTAGCGCTTGATGTAACTTGCCGTCCAATTCCAATGTGTCCAAAATAATATCAATTAAGCGCGCATCACTCAACACCACTTGAACATCAGTGATATTGAACTTTTTTGCAAAATTCAACATAATATCTAGCGCTTGAATTTCTGCTTCAAAGCTATCATCACCAATTAATTCAATTCCTGCCTGCGTTTCTTGATTGTACTCACCCGATAGGTAATCGGTACGTCGAAACACGTCACCAATATAATATAATTGCGACATATCATTTTCTTGCTGATGAGAAGATAAAAATCGTGCGACCGGCAAGGTCAAATCTGGTCTTAGGATTAAATTATCGCCGGCTTGATCGTACAAATGAAAAATGTTTTGATCACGATATTGTTCAAAAGTGCTTTCTTTTTCAATAAACGGCGTATTAATTGGCATAAAGCCTTTCTCATTTAGCACATTACTGATCACTGATGTAATTTTCTGTTTTTGCTTAAGTCGTTCACCAAATTCGTCACGTGAACCGCCAGCTAATACTTTATTCATGTCTTACTCCTACCACTTCGTTAAAAAAGCGTCCTTACAAACTAAAAATTTTTAGTTTGCAAGGACGCTTTCACGTGTTCCCACCTTGATTCTCCTTTTGTTTGCACAAAAGAACTCATTCACCTGCAATCACAGGCGTACTTGGTATCGGAAATCTCCGGAACAATTTTTGATTGTTCAGCTCGTTGGTGTGTTTTCATTAAGGTCACAGGCGCTCATCTCAATGCGTTAGCTTAAGCGCTTCCTGTACTGCGAAAATTTAATTACTTTTCCAACTTCAGCGAATTATTTATTAGATTAGTTTAATTATAACGCCATCTTTTTATTTGTCAACACTTATATTTTCTAGAAATTCTGCCATTTCAGGAAAATGCAAACCCAAAGCATCAACACTGTGGGCATCAGAGCCATAAACCAAGGGCAATCCAAGTTGATATGCTTCCGCTACAATATCAAATGTAGGATAACTTTCGCCATTAAAAGGTTTACTAAAACCAGCGGCATTAAAATCTAATTCATAGCCTTTTTCTAAAATCAATGTCAACAGCTCAGTAATTTGACGGTGAACACTATCATCAAATGGTGGCAAATCAAAATATTTTTGATACTTGCGAATCAATGTGATATGCCCGATTCGCACCGGTACATCTAATCCCGTCTCAAAATTAACACTCTGTTTAACCGCGTCAAAATATTTTGCAAACAATACTTGCGGCGTCAGTAATTCAGTTGCAAAATATTGCGACAGAGTCTCTGGATCGTAGTCAATTGGTATAAGATTGCCATGGCGATCTGGTAAAAAATGAACCGACAGTACAATTTCATCAATCCAATCATTATGTTGCTGCAAAAATTGTTTTGTTTCCGGTTCATATCCAAGCAAATAATCTACTTCAAAACCACGTTTAATGTTTATTTGGTTGCCATATTTTTCTTGTACATGTGCCACCTGAGCTTGATAATCCTCAAGTTCAGATAATGCCATAGCTGAACTATCACGGGATTCTTGGGGCCCCACAAAATTAGCTAAAAACTTCTCAGGTAAAGGCGCATGTTCTGTGACAACATAAGTGTCAAAACCTAAAGCAATTGCGCGTTCAATATACGCATCGAGTACCTCTTGGCTACCATGATGTGAATACATCGTGTGCGTGTGACCATCTTTTTTCTGCATTATCAGGACTCCTTTTTGCCATTCATCTTAACATAAACGACAATAAAAAAACACGCTAAAGCGTGCCTTAAGCAATAACAGATAATATTTTTTTCAACACGCCATCATGATCATTGTCATCTTCTGTGACATCAAAATCATGTTTGAACAATTCTGTGTCACTATTCTTCATTGCCACTGGATGACCAACGTACTCTAACATTTCTAAGTCGTTTAAGCCATCACCAAAGGCCATGATTTCTTCAGGCAACACATCCAAACTGTCCGCTATAAATGTGAGTGCGTTTGCTTTGTTAACCTCAGGATTAACAATATCGACAGCACCATAGCCCGATGTTGTCACATGCACTTGGTTACCCAAAACCTGTTTGACTTCACGCATGAATTGATCTTCCACATCAGAAATAACTGTTGACACTTTTAAAATTGGCGCATCAATTTCCGCTAGCGTGTCAATTAGATGGATATCTTGAAAATACGCTGATGCTAATTTAAACGTATCAGCGATTGCTGCTTGAGATTTTAACATAAATGTTTGAGATTGACCGGTGAAAGCCAAACCAACAAAGATATGATCATGATATCCCTCAGCAATTCTCACGATAGTTTCTAAAGCTGCCGGTGACACAGATTTTTCATTTTGAACACGACCATTAAGCATGACTTCAGCGCCATTGTTAGCAATGGTTTGATATTGACCAGCAAAGTTTTTGAAATAAGCCAGTACTTTTTGCATATGATTCCCTGTTGCCACAACAAATTGCATGTCTTTTTCAGCCATAATATCTAGCACTTGCTGAAAAAGTGGCTCATTGAAGGTTTTATCGGCACGCAAGAATGTTGCGTCAAGGTCGGATGCAATTAATTTTAACGTCATGTTCACTTTTCTCCTTAAAATGTCGACTATCACTTTAACTTCGAATTTATCGTTGTACCCACCACCACAAAAATCTGATGAGCCCAAACACAATCAAACCAGCAAACGCTGCCAAAATGACAGCCATGATGATTGACTGCCAGTGGTTGTCTGGCATATTAAGAAAGTTAGCGCTTAACATGACTACAAACACAAAAATTGGTAAAATACGCTCTAAACTTTTCATTACTTACGACCGCGCTTCTTCTTAGCTTTTTGTAATCGGCGCGCCGCTTGCTTAATTGCAAAATTTTGAACTTTCTGACCAAAGTTACCTTTTGGCATGCCACCGCCCATGCCACCCATCATAGATGACATGTCCATACCAGAACCACCCATCATTTTATCAATACCACCAAAATTACCATTTGTGGCTTGATTCATCATTTTACGCATTTGATCAAATTGCTTAATCATGCGGTTGACTTCCACAATTGGTCGTCCTGCACCAGCGGCCAAACGACGACGGCGCGAAGGATTGATTAAATCAGGATTTTCACGTTCTTGAGGTGTCATTGAACCAACAATAGCCTCTAAATGGGCAAATTGTTTTGCATCAATGTTAACATTCGCCAATGCCGGATTGTTCGCCATTCCCGGAATCATTTTTAACAAATCTTCCATTGGTCCCATACTTTGAACTTGCTTGAGCTGCGCCACAAAATCGTTGAAATCAAACGTATTTTGTCGCATTTTTTCAAGTTGCTTTTCTTGGGCTTCAGCATCAAAGTCACGTTGTGCTTTTTCAATCAGCGTCAGCACATCACCCATGCCCAAAATACGAGATGCCATACGGTCAGGATAGAAAACATCCAAATCAGTTGGCTTTTCACCTTGACCAACAAACTTAATTGGCTTACCAGTTACGTCACGAATTGACAAGGCAGCACCGCCACGTGTGTCACCATCAAGTTTAGTCAGGACAACACCAGTTAAGTCAAGTGACGCTGAAAATCCCTTAGCTGTTTCAGCAGCATTTTGTCCAGTCATTGCATCAACTGTCAACAAAATCTCATCTGGCTGAGCAATCTCTGCAATGTCTTTCAACTCTTGCATCAATTCTTCATCAATTTGTAAACGACCAGCTGTATCAATAAAGACATAGTCATTTTTATTCTCAGCCGCCTTAGCCAAACCAGCGCGGACAATATCGCGAGGATTAACATCCGTCCCCATTGAAAATACGGGAATTTCAAGATCGCGCCCCAAAATTTCCAATTGATCAATGGCAGCTGGTCGATAAATGTCGGCTGCAATCAAAAGTGGACGGGCTTTTTCTTCATTCTTTAATTTATAAGCTAACTTAGCAACTGTGGTTGTTTTACCAGCACCTTGCAGGCCAGCCATCATAATAATTGTTGGAATTTTAGGCGACTTATTAAGTGGTACAGCCTCATCACCCATCGTTGCAGTCAACTCATCATTAACAATTTTAACAACTTGTTGTGCTGAATCCAATCCTGACATAATATCAGCACCGCTAGCTTTTTCACGTACATTAGCGACAAACTTTTTCACTGTATCGTAGTTGACATCGGCTTCCAATAATGCCAAACGAATTTCGCGCATCGTCGCACGAAGATCTTCTTCGCTAACTCGACCGCGACCGGTTAGATTTTTCATCGCCTTTGAGAGGCGTTCAGTTAGATTTTCAAATGCCATAATTTTAGAGTATGTCCTTTCTGTGATATATCACAGGTGACACGTTTCCCTTCTAGTTATCCATTTCTGTATTTAAAAGCTTCTGCACCAATAATTTTAACACATCATCACTTTTATAATGAGTATTAATGTATTCTTCCACTTCATTTTCAATCACTTGTCGTGATTCAAAATTAGCTTGTAGGTGCAAAATACTTTCATATTTTTCTAGTAATTCGATTGCCCGATTGATGTTGTCGGACACCGCTTGTCGACTAACACTTTCTGCATTTGCAATTTCTACAATTGAAAAATCATCTTCAAAATAATATTGTAAATATTGTTGTTGTTTTTCAGTCAGCAACTGATCATAAAAGCCAAATAGCGCATTAATATGATTTTTTTTGGTTAAATCCATCACGATACCAACTCTTTAAACAATCCGTAGACAAACTCTTCTGGTTTAAATTCGCGCAAATCGCTCGCTTTTTCACCAAATCCAATCCATTTGACTGGCAAATGCATTTCATTCCGAATGGCAAAGACGATACCACCCTTTGCTGTGCCATCCATTTTAGTCAAAACGATGCCAGTCACATCAGACGAATCTTTGAATAATTTAGCTTGTTGTAATGCGTTTTGACCAGTTGTCGCGTCAAGCACTAACAAAACTTCATGTGGTGCATCAGGAATTTCGCGTTGAATGATGCGCTTCATTTTTTCTAGCTCTTGCATCAAATTAACATTGTTCTGCAAACGGCCAGCCGTGTCGACAAATAAAATGTCATAATGTTCATCGCGTGCTTTAGCAACCGCTTCAAAGACAACAGAAGCCGGATCAGCTTTTTCTTTACCAGCAACCACAGGCACATTTGCTCGCTCGCCCCACTCTTGTAATTGCTTGGTAGCGCCAGCTCGGAATGTGTCCGCAGCTGCCAGCAAAACAGATTTTCCTGCTTGTTGGTACTTGCTGGCAAGCTTACCAATTGTTGTTGTTTTACCAACACCATTAACACCGACAAACAAAATCACAGTAGTACCGCCATTTGGTGCAAAATGCATTTGTGTATCTTCATTTACACCATCTGCTTCGTATAAATCAACCATTTTTTTGATGATCACATCACGCACATCTTCTTTACGTTTGGCATTGGCTAATTTAACTTCTTCTCGCAATTCGTCACTGATTTTGATCGCCATATCAAAACCAACATCAGCACCGACTAAAGTTTCTTCCAGATCTTCGAAAAAATCTTCATCTACGGTACGAAAATTAGCTAAAAAGCGATTAAATCTTTCAGCAAATCCTGTCCGTGATTTTTTCAAGCCTTCGTCATAAACCTGCTGCTCATTTCGTTCAATTTCATCCTCTGATTCTGATTCTGATTCTGATTCTGATTCTGATTCTGATTCTGATTCTGATTCTGATTCTGATTCTGATTCTGA
>DWKF01000020.1:0-45746 GCA_018249355.1 Cecropterus longipennis
CCAAATCATTGAATGCTGAACCAATTTTGTCTGTCACAGTCTTAGACGGTATCACAATAATCATTGAGTGAGTCATGCTAGCTTGCATACTTGGAACGCCATCGATTTTAGATAAATGTTTTTTGACATGATAGCTTTGATTCAAGAATTTGATCGTATTATTTTTAAATGTACCTTGCCGATCATAAGCATAGACTTCGTTTGCCGCTAATGTCCCATCATGTTGATTTGTCAACTGATTAAATTGTTGGATTGTCATGAATAGAAAGTCTGACAAATTATCAGCTCTTGTAACTGTTGTACCACTTAACGGCATGGCATGACCACTGCTGGTTAAATAACCCGTGATTGGATTACTGATTTCCATGTGATACATTTTACTGAGCACCACATTATTATCAGCAGCAGCTTGTTTCACCTTACTTTCCGATATGCTTTGATTAGCCACGTTAGTCATCATAACATCAAGTGGAAATTGTTTATTGACATAATCTTGCTGTCCTACAAACATTGATACCGTCGTGACAATCACAACTAATGCCATTGTAGTGAGCAACGAAATACTTGCCAAGCCGGTGGCATTTTGTCTCATCCGAAACAACATATTAGAAACAGTAATGAAATGATCTGTTTGATAGTAGTAATTGGTGTGCTTTTTCATTGTTTTTAGCACAATAGTAGATGCCACAATAAATAGCGAATATGTCGCTATTACAACCATGATTACAGCTAAGAAAAAAATTCTCATTGCCTTTAAAGGGGAGTCGACAGTTAGTGAAATATAGTATCCCCATGCCAACAGTAAAATGCCTAAACCAAATAATAACCAATGACTTTTAGGTTCACGATCGCCCTTTTGTGACGCTTTTAAGAGCGATATTGTTTTCAAACGCCATACAACCCAAATATCACTCAACAGCAGTAGCATGAATCCTAAGGCAAAAAATATCATCACAAAAATGATTGCACCCAAAGCAATGTTGAGTTGAAAGTTATTGCCCCCAACTAATTTAATAAACAGCAATAATAATAGTTTACTAAACAGCACACCAGTCACAACCCCAATCACTGTGGCAATCATGTAGTTGATCAATTGTTGTCGCCAACTAATTTTGATGAGATCTCTTTTTTGCATCCCTAAAATGCTGAATAGCCCAAATTCCGATTGTTTGCGTTTATTTAAAAAGCTGTATGTATATAGCAAAAAAATGACAGACAACAGACCAATAACGATTTGTCCAAACATAAGCAACTCTATGACTGAGCTGCTCGCTCTTAGTGTTTGGACACCTTTTGAATAAATCAATAATTGAATGACCAAGTTCAAAGCCACCGCAGCAGTACCAGCCAACATAAAAGGTAAATATTCTAACTTATTTTTGACAATTGATTGCCAAGCTAATTTCCAATATAACATGTCACATTGCTCCCCCAAACAAATTTGTTGTGGCATCATTAATCGTGATTAACATTTCTTGATCATTACGATTACCACGATAAATTTGATGAAAAACCATGCCGTCCTTGATAAATAAAACGCGCTTAGCACAGCTTGCCGCTAACGCCGAATGCGTGACCATTAGAATTGTCTGATTACTTTCATTGTACTTCCTAAATAGCGACAAAATTTCAGCCGCATTTTTTGAATCCAGTGCCCCAGTTGGTTCGTCACCTAGTAAAATATCAGGATTGGTAATCAAAGCGCGGCCAATCGCTACTCGCTGCATTTGTCCGCCTGATAATTCAAATGGATATTTATTAAGCAAATCTTGAATACCTAATTGTTCCGATAATTGGTGCAATTTTTCTGCTTTATTTTTTGTTCTGTTTGCCAAAATCAGTGGTAAATAAATATTGTCTCTGACTGACATTGTATCTAGTAAGTTAAAATCTTGAAAAACGAAGCCCAAGTGATCACGTCGATAGCTTGCCAATGCTTTATCAGATAAATTGGTTAGATCCTCATCGTTAAGCATGATTGTCCCTGTTGTTGGCTTGTCTAATGTTGCAATACAATTTAATAGCGTCGATTTTCCGGAACCAGACTCGCCCATGATTGCAATAAACTCACCAGCTTCAACTTCAAAATTGACGTCAGACAATGCCGTAACCGTATTGTTTTTAAATTTACCTCGATACTCTTTTTTGAGATGCTCAACTTTTAGTAATGTCATAAAATGAATTCCCCCTTTGTTATGTCTATATTCATTTTAAATGAAAAAAGAGGTGAGTTGCCTTACACCTCATCACTAAAGCTTACAGTTTCGTAAGGTTGTGTTTTTGTCTGCTTAAAATCAATTGTTACCGTGGTGCCGCTCCCCACCACCGACGCAATTTTGATATCATGTCCAAGCTCACTTAAAATTTGCTTCACCATGAACAGCCCCAAACCACTACTGTTATTTTCAAGACGACCATTTAGTCCCGTATAACCTTTGTCAAATAATCTTGGTAAATCACTGGCTGCAATGCCAATACCAGTATCTTTAATCACTACTTGATGATGATTTTCAAATATAACCTGAATGCAACCTTGTGATGTATACTTAATCGCATTGAAAATAATTTGTTCTAAAACAAATTGAATCCATTTAGAATCACTCACAACTGTAAAATCTTCGCCCGTAATTGAAACTGATAGATTTTGGCGAATGAAAAACAATTTGTAGGATTTAATCACATCACGCACAATTGCCTGCAAATGGATAGATTTGAATGTCAAGTCTTGATGTAAATTCTTGAGGCGAATAAATTGCAACATCATATTCAAATATTGATTCACAATGAGCAATTGGTTACTCGTTTCATATTTTTCAATCGTATCGGTTTGATTCATCAAATCCAACACAGACAATGGCACTTTAATTTGATGTGCCCACATGGCGTAATAATCTTGAATGTCTTGTATGGTGTTAGCCTGAGTAGCTAACGCTTTTTTCTGCTGAAGTGCCTGTTGTTTGAGCAAATCTTGGTACAAATGAGCCACGGAAGAAGTCGCTGGTAAGCTTAAATTATCGACTGACAAGCAATCATCTGATAAAAAATTTTTTAAAGTTTTTCGTGTTTGGAACCATCGCCAAAACAATAAAAATGTCATACCAAATAAAAAATACAAGCCCACATAAAGTGCATCAATTGCAGCATCAATATCTAGAGAGCGCATCACAGCACTCCAAAATAAAGCGCAAAAAATGAAAACAAAAAGCAGGTAAAAATACCAATAATCCAGCAAAAATAACCAGATTGATTGCAAACATATTTTAATCATTTAACGATAGCCCTTTCCCTTTAACCGTGACCAAAAACTTTGCAAATCCGATTGTTGCGGTTTTTTGACGTAAACGTGCCAAAGTCACTGACAACGTATTGCGATCAATAAAAATATCATTGTCCCATAAATTTGACATAATATCTTCGCGAGAAACCACTTGATATTGATGACTAAACAATAAGTGTAACAACTTGGTTTCATTTCTAGTCAAAGTTACTGAGTGCGTTCCAGTTCTGAGTTGATCATCAATAATATCTAAACTAAAATCTTGAAATTTTAGAACGCTTCGATCAGACACAAACGTATATTCACGACGCAAAAGTGCATTAATTTTGACAATCAACAATTCAATATTAAATGGTTTGGTGACATAGTCATCACCACCAAAATTCATCGCCAAAATTTGGTCTGTGTTGTCATCACGACTGGATAAAAATATAATTGGAACCACACTATCCTTTCGGATTGCTTGTGTCCAAAAAAAGCCATTATGATACGGTAAATTAATATCCATTAAAATTAAATGCGGCGCAAATTGATCAACTTCTGTTTTGACATGATTGAAATCATGGCACGCTTCAATTAAAAATCCCCAACTTGATAATGATTTTCTTAATAAATTAACAATTTCATGATTATCCTCAACTACAAATATTTTAAAACCCATGGCACCCCCTCTTGTTTATCTTATTTCAAAACGCCAGGCTTGTATTTCGCCGACATTATTGTTAAATTATAGTTATTGTTTTTTACTATACCTATTGTAATATATGATATACCAAATTGTTGCCTTTCATGTCATCCGTTAGTTATCATTTAGTACAAGTAACCATATCACAGGAGAAATTATCCAAAGCATGACACCCATTGTAACAGAACGGCTGATTCTTAAACCATTGCAAATAGATGACTACGAAAGTTGGTTTAATGGTTTTTCTAATCGCTTTCCTGCCCAAAGCCCTTATGATGAGGGCAAGTTAGACATGAGCATTTGTACAGCAGATTGGTTTGCCGACTTAGTTGGTAAGCATAATCGATTACGTGAAACTGACGATATTTTGATTTTGGCTATCTTTGATAAAAATCACAATCACATCGGCATGATTGATGTTGCAACGCTAGCTAGAGCCAATATGGCCTGGGGAGAATTAGGCTACTTTATCCATAATCAACTATGGCGTCAAGGCTTTGCCTTTGAAGCGTTATCTGCACTCATGCCCTACCTTGCTGACACAGCAGGATTTCATCGTATTGAAGCTCATGTTGCATTGGAAAATTATCCTTCTCAAAACTTACTCAAGAAATTGGGCTTTTCATTTGAAACAGTTCGAAAAGGCTTCATGTTAGAAAATAATAAGTGGACCGATAAAGTAGTCTTTTATCGTAATCTCAATTAAAAAAGAGTGACACGTTCAATGTGCCACTCTTTTTTAATTGAGATTGTAGAACTAGTATCCAGTTTACAGCAAATTAAATTGATTCACTCATTGTCTTTTTTGACGACATTCTTCAAATCACTTTGAATTAATTTGACTTTTTTATTATTATCCAAAAATAATGGTACAGTTTCTTCAATAACATCACTTAACTCAAGCCCATAAAAGCTACTTGGTTTAACAGTGTGGCCTTGCAACCATAAACGACCACCAATCAAGAAACGATCCCAAGGATGAATGTTTGGTAAACGCAATAAATCAGCTGAATATTGATTAGCAATAACATACTTAAAATCACTCACACTACCGTGCTTATCAATCGCATATCTTGGAAACTGAGGTTTTAGAACTTCTTTTTTAATTAAGTCGTTAGCAATTTGTTTGATATACAGATGAATTTGCGGCTCAACTTTAAAACCAAGCTTGAATGTGACATGCACCATATTTGTTGTCCCCATCATATCAACTGCGTAACTTTTTTCATAAGGATCAGTTGCTTCACGAACGGTGACAAACCAGTAAACAGCAGCACGCTTGGGCTTGGATCCTATCAATGAGTAAATAACGGATCGCTTCAACATGTAATTTTGATGGACGTTAGCAATATAAACAAGATTTGTCGCAAATAGCGGCTCATTTTCATCTTCGGATAAGTTGACTAACTGTTTACGATAATCTCGCAAAGACAAATAATCATCTTTTTTGGCAATTTGTTCACGACGTTTATTACCATAAAACCAAACGGTCATCATTATCAAAATAGCCAACATGATAATCAAGGTGGCATATCCACCGTGTAAAAACTTACCAAGACTAGCAATCAAAAAGACAACTTCAATGAAGCCAAACACAATCGCAAACAAGCTTGCCACAAGGCTTGACTGATACTTCCTCACAAATTCAAATAGTAGCACTGTTGTCATCAACATGGTAATTGTAATTGACAGACCATAAGCTGCCTCCATATTGTGCGAAGTTTGAAATACCCATACAATAATCAAGCCTATCACACACAAAATCCAATTTACAGTGGCAATATACATTTGACCACGAGCGTCACTAGGATAAAATGTCCTTAGTCTTGGGATTACTTTGAGATTAATTGCCTCACTAACTAGAGTATAGGCACCAGAAATCAACGCTTGCGATGCAATTACTGCCGCTAAAGTTGCTAATATAACCCCGACAAGCCGCCAAGAATGAGGCAAAATCTCAAAAAACGGATTTGAGGCTTGCTTCAAAAGGTTTGCTTGGCTGCTATGGGTCATAATCCACGCCCCTTGTCCCATATAATTTAAAATCAACATTGTATAAACAAACGGCCAGCTAATATAGATATTGTGCTTACCAACGTGACCCATATCTGAATAAAGTGCCTCAGCACCAGTGGTAGCCAAGAAAACACTTCCTAATATAAAAATACCAGTTTTATTTTCTGGGCTCATAAGTACCTGTATCGCATAAACGGGCGACAGTGCTTTCAGGATCGATAAATCACTAAAAATATTAATCAAGCCAAAGAAACCAATAAAAAGGAACCACACTAACATAACCGGCCCAAATAAATTACCAATCTTCTTGGTACCTGCCCGCTGAAATGTAAAAATAATCACCAAAATAACTGTTACGGTAACCATGACAATAAATTGATCATTTGGAAAGGATAAAATGCCAAATCCTTGCCCTTTTAAACCTTCAATTGCTGTTGTTACGGTAACGGCAGGCGTCAGCGTCCCGTCTGCTAACAAAGCTGATCCACCAATTAAAGCTGGAATCAACAGCCATTTTTTATTGACACTTTGAACACGACTATAAAGCGCAAAAATGCCACCCTCCCCATGATTATCAGCACGTAATGCAATCAAAACATATTTAATGGTCGTAATCAACATCAGTGTCCAAAACACCAAAGAAACCGAACCAATAACAAACTCATTTAAATGCTGAGTACTTCTTGCACTATTCAAGATGGAATTCATCGTATACAATGGCGACGTACCAATGTCGCCATAAACGATACCCAAAGCAATTAGTGCGCCCGCAGACGACCATTTAGTCTTTTTTTCTAAATCCATTTGTGATTCCCCTCTTAATTATGGATACTTTACTAATTTACGATTTGTCAATATTATAACAGTATTTATGATTGGTAGACCAATAACATTGTCATAGTTTGATATGTTACTTGTGGTCATTTAGTTTGTATTAAAAAGTCAACTACTGTCCCTGTACTGCTTTTGTCGTGAAAATAACCAGAAAATGCTTGCAAAATCATATTACAAGTTTTATACTTACTTTTAGTAACTAGAAAGAGGTAAACACCCATGACAAAATTTGGTATCGTAATTGGTTCAATTCGCAAAAATTCTTATTCAAAAGGTGTCGCAGATGCACTTGTTGCTGGACTTCCTGAGGACGCAGACGTTACTTATTTAAATATCAGTAATCTACCCATTTATAATCAGGACTATGATGAAAACTCACCAGAAGTTTACACAGCATTTAGAGAACAAGTGGCAGCACAAGACGCATTCATCTTTGTCACACCAGAACATAATCGTAGCATTCCAGCTGCATTGAAAAACGCATTTGATATTGCATCACGACCTTGGGGGCAAAATTCTTGGGCAGGAAAGCCTGCATTAGTCGCCTCACAATCAATTGGTGGGACAGCTGGTGTTTTAGCACATCATGTCTTACGTCAATCATTGGTATTTTTAGATATGCCAACTCTACAACAACCAGAACTTTACATTGGTAACACAGGCAATTTAGCTGATGAAACTGGTCAAATTACAAATGACGACACAAAAGCGTTCTTGGCAGGCGCTGCCCAGAAGTTTGTGACATTTGCTGACAAGTTTTAATCATCATATCAAGCCAAGCAAAAGCTAACCCTTACAGGGTTAGTTTTTTTGATCACTACCAAATGATACACTCGACCAAATCAATTACTTGAATAATAACGAACATCATAGTATGATTTGTTTATAAGGTTTACGTAAGCGTTTACGTAACTACAACTCACTGCTACTTAATAAAAAGGAGAATGGTTATGCACACAAAAGATTTTGGACTCGATACTTTTAGTCTTGCTGGTAAAACTGCCTTAGTTACTGGTGGTGCATCAGGATTAGGTCGTTATTATACGGAGGCACTGAGTGCGGTAGGCGCTAATATTTTAGTCATTTCTCACAGTGAAAATGGTTGGTCTGAAACAAAAAAAGTGGTTGAATCGAATGGTCAGACTGTCCACTTCCTAAAACTGGATATTACAAGCAAAAATGTTGGGGATGCTGTGACAAATTTTGTTAATGATCACGGTAGTAAGTTAGATATTTTAGTTAACAACGCTGGTCTTCAAATACGACACGAGTGGCAAGCATTTCCTGACGATGATTGGGACGCTGTCATCAATTTGAACCTCAACGCAATGTATCATATTTCAAAAGCTGCTGCGTTGATAATGGCAAAAGCTGGTGGTGGTAAAATAATAAATATCGGTTCAATGCAATCATATCGTGCTGGTAAATTCATTTTCCCATACACAGCCAGCAAACACGGTGTGATTGGCTTAACAAAAGCATACGCAGATGCTTTGGCTCCGGATAATATTCAAGTCAATGCCATTGCACCCGGATATATTGACACACCAATGACCAAGGCTTTGCAAGAAGATAAAACACGAAATGAAGAAATTTTGAATCACATTCCTGCAGGTCACTGGGCCAATCCTAAAGAATTAATGGGAACAGTTGTCTTTTTGGCCAGCCATGCATCCGACTATGTAACCGGTGTCACACTGCCAGTCGACGGTGGTTATCTGCTCCGTTAATTTTGAATAATACTTTTCAAACTTATCACAACGTTATGGTAAACTTAAAAAAGCAATACATTGTTTTGTGTATTGCTTTTTTTAAACGGAGATTATTTTTATGACAAATCAACAAAAACTGACCATTAGCGACATTGCCAAACTGGCTAATGTGTCGATCGCAACTGTTAGTCGATACCTCAATGGTCAACTGAACCAAATGTCTGAAACTACGGCTCAAAAAATCAAAAAAATAATTACTGAAACTGACTATATTAGAAATTCGGCTGCAGTTCAACTCGCAAAAAAACGATCAAACTTAGTCGCTGTTGTTGCCTCTAACATCGATGAGTATTTTTCGTCTGAATATTTTAAAGGGATTGTTTCAATTTTAAGTGCTTTTGGATATATCGGTGTCTTGCTGGATTCTGATTCCAATCTAAAAACAGAAAAAGCACATTTAGAGTCCGTCTATAATCAAAATTTTGCTGGGATTATTTTACAACCACTGACAACAGATAGTGCAGTAATTCGTAAATTTTTGAACAATAATATGCCAATTGTCCTAATTGATCGTGAGTTTGCTGATTTAGAAATGAGCTCGGTAACAACCAATAACTTTGAAATTGCAAAGTATGCTATGTCCCAACTTTCTCCTGATTCTTTTTCTAGTGTGACTGTGATTACCGAACCGGTGAAAAAACTGTCGACACGGGTAGCACGTGTTGCAGGTATTAAAACCGTGTTTGATCAAGTTAATGTCATTGAAACGCAGTCCGAGCATTTTGATGTGAATAAGCTATCAGAAACAGTTGATCTAAACAATCCCAAAAATTTACTAGTGGTTTTGAAGGAACGCTTATTGATTCAGTTATTGACACACCCTTCTTTTTTAACGCAAGCGCATCAGACGCAAAATATAACTGGCTTCATCGATACTGCGATGCCCCGTTATCTTGCACCGAATTTCAAATTCATTCAGCAATCACCCTATTTGATGGGGGCTTCTGCTGCGGAAATACTCATCAAACATCTATCGTCAGAAAACAATGATTACCACCAGACTATTCAAAACATTATCATCCCCTCACACTACAAATAAAGAATTATCAAAATGTCATAACAAATCATTTCTTCTCCCAACAGGGTCGAGAAGAAACATAAAAAGCCGACATCAGTAGCCTGCTTTGACCAAAACTTACACGCGCGCATTGCTACCAATGATTTGTAACGGCATGAAAAATTTCGTCCGTTTGGCCAACTCTTCAAATAACTGATTGTCTAATTCACCTAATTGTGCCAAATGTGTCATTAAACTCATTTCATCAACGAGATGAAATTTTTTAAAATTTAGGGTTGACATAAATTTGCCCAACGCTTGAATATCATCATTTAACATAAAAAATGGTTTTTCATTGGCTACTAAGTGAACATAAAGCGTATAACGAGAAGATAACAGTGCCAAAGGCGCATTCCGAACTGCAGAACGGTAAATACCTATTTCTAAAAATGTAATCTGATCGGTTGAAAAAGTTGCAAAAACATGCTTGGTTTCATCGCCAATCTTAATCTCATCATTTTTCAATTCAAGTACTCCGATTGGAAATGGATTAGAAGCTAACACTTTTGAAAATAAGCTATTTGATTGTGGCTGTTGCGGAAATAATTCACCATCTATATTAAAATCAATAAATGTTAATTTTTTGTCAATATTATTGGGTATGTCCATCATTGTTATCTGTTGCATAGTATGTGTCATGTGTTTTCTCCCTGATAGCCATTACTTATTGTGACGATTACGCCATGCCCTGATTCCCAGCATCACCATTGTCACTAAAACAACAGCAAACAAAAAATAACGCATTAATTCGCCAACTCGAAAGCCTTCCTCGTATGCACTCACCAAAAATAACATAATGTTTCTCCTGTTCTCTCATTAAAATATCACCAATAATGATATTTTATGACATATAATATCAACTCAACTACAATTATGTAATCGGTTTCATAAAATGTCAAGATATTCTTGTACACATTGTATAGTTAAAAAGGACATCAGTTCTCATTCGAGCTGATGTCCTTTTATCAATAATGCTAACCTTCAAAAATATCGCGCCGTTAACGTTAGTTGATCGTTATCCGTGTAAACCTCAATAATATCTTTATCAACTACCAACAGCACTTCATCCAAATTACCGGTCACTTCACGACTTTCATATTGGTCACTTTCCCATTGCTTACGCGTCATGGTTAATCGATTTTCTTGACGTGATAAGGTTAAATCATCGCCGAAATTTATCAGCCAGTCAGCTTGTGTGTGCAACGCGTATGCGCCCACACCACTAACGTCTTCTGGCTTTACAGATATCGGCTGCACTAATTCAGCGATTGGTGCTTGGGTTAATTTGTTGTCATCAGTAACGTGCAAAACTCTTGGTAATGACAAGACATGAACCCAGTTGTCCTCTGCGATAGTCGGCACCTTGCTTTCACGCTCTGGGGTCATCATTCCTGCCCATCCCCACATAATACGGCGGCCATCTGGGGCGTTTAATGTTTGGGGCGCATAAAACTCAAATCCACGATCGACTTCTTCAAATGATGTTTCAGGTGTGAAATGAGCCGTTTTTTCATCAAAATGTCCCACCACATAACCAGTGTTATGAATATTTTCGTACCGGTGATTAATTTTATCCGGCGCAAGACCCTGTGGCGAGAACATGAGCACTTGTTTGCCATCAACTTCAATTAAATCAGGACACTCAAGCATGTAACCACGCACCTCAGTTAATTCACCGGTAATCAATGAGCCTCTAAATTGCCAGTTTTCAAAATTAGTTGATTCGTAAACAATAATGTCACCAATATTATTATCAGGACGTGCACCTAATATCATGAAAAAGTGTCCATTTTGACCTTGCCAAACCATTGGATCACGTACATCTTTTGTAAATCCTTCAGGATGAGGAAACAATTGACCTAATCTAGTGAAATTAAGCCCGTCATCACTCACCGCCCACATTTGATGTGAGGCGACACTATGCCCAGCTTCGTCACGTACATTACCGGTATAAAAAACATACAACCGATTATCTTTAACAAATGCTGTACCAGAATAGATGCCAGCAGCATCTTCAGCCAATGACGGCTTCAAGGCTGTCTCAACACGTTCCCAAGTGATTAAATCTTTAGAAACAAAGTGTCCCCACTCTTTATACTTGTGATTACAAGCCTTTGGATTCCATTGAAAGAAAACATGATATTTTCCTTTGAAATAAACCAAGCCATTGGGATCATTTAGTAATCCCTGTGTTGGATATAAATGAAATTCCTCTCGGGAAATTGTATCGTTCTTTACTAACATTGAAACCTTCCTTTTGTTATTGTGCCTTAGGTACGATTGTCAAAATATCATCTGTCGTAATCACTTGATTTCCATATGGTGCATCAACGATTACCTGCTCAAAATTATTTGTGTTTGTCACTAAGACCATTGTCGTTACGGGATAGCCAGCGTCTTTAATAATAGCTGCATCAAACGTTCCTAGTTTATCACCTTTCGAGACAGTTTGTCCTTGTTTGACAAAGCTCTCAAAGCCTTTACCATCTAAATTAACGGTATCGATACCAATATGAATTAAAATTTCAACCCCATCTGCTGTGGTTAAGCCATAGGCGTGTTTGGTGGCATAAGCAACAGTAATTGTACCATCTGCCGGTGCGACTATTGTCCCATCAGCTGGTTCAATCGCAGCACCTTTACCCATCATACCACCGGCAAAAACAGGATCATTGACAGTCGCCAAATCAACTAATTGACCAGAAACTGGGGCACTAATTTCAAAACCATCAACAGTTGAAGCATCAGCTGAAACATCTGTGGTTGCTTGTGATGCATCATTATTTTGATTTGACATGTGTGACTTACCATACGTTAATGTCACAACAAACGAGACAATGAAAGCAACTGCTACTGCTAAGAAGAAACCAACCCATTTATTAGCTGGAATAGCAATAAAACCAATCAAGCCGGCAGGACCAAGTGATGATGACATCACGTGGAATAATCCCATAACCAAAGCCGCAATTCCTGACGATCCTAACGCAATAAAGAATGGGAACTTATACTTCAAATTGACACCAAACATCGCAGGTTCAGTAATACCAAGCATTGCCGAAGCACCTGCTGATGAAGACAACGCACGAACTTTTTCATTTCCTTTACTCAAGAAGTAAATGGCAAATGTAGCAGCGCCTTGCGCGACGTTTGCCACAGTAGCAATTGGGAAAATAAAGTCGCCACCCGTTTTTGCAACGTTGGCCAACAACTGCGTCTCAATTGCTGGGAAACTCTGATGAAGTCCTGTAATCACGATAGCTGAGTAGAATGAACCAAAGACACCATAGCCAATAAAGCCAAATGTTGTCACTAACCACGTCAACCCGTCTGTAATACCGTTAGATACTGTCCGTAAAACTGGACCAAGCACAATAAAAGTGATAAATCCTGTAATAATTAAGGCTAACATTGGCGTGAATGTAAAATCAATTGCGCCTTTCAAGTGCTTATGGAAAAACTTTTCCAATGTAGCCAGAATGAAAGCAACACCAATCACTGGCAACACTTGTCCTTGATAACCTGCCTGTGCGACGGATAAACCAAACAAATCCCAAGTTGGCATTTTTCCTGTCGCAACTGCTTCAGCAACATTATAACCATTAACCAGACTTGGCATCACCAACATCATGCCGGCAGCGGCACCAAGAATTTCATTACCACCAAATCGGCGTGTCGCTGTGATACCAATCAAAATTGGTAAAAATGCAAATGGCGCTGAAGCCATCAAGTTGACCATCTCAGACACTCCCGTAATGCTGGGATACATGCCTACCAATGATTTTGGGCCAAACATATTGGGCTGCGTTAAAATGTTGTTCAAGGCCATCAATAAACCACCAGCCACCAACGCTGGAATCAATGGCACGAAAATATCAGATAAGACCTTAACCAAATCCATTAAAGGATTCTTTTTACCAGAAGCCACAGCTATTTTTTTGAGATCGTCAGTTGAAGCCTGCTTAACACCAGTTAATTTAACAAATTCATCATAAACACCATTAACATCTCCTGGACCAACAATGATTTGATATTGACCATTGGCATTAAATGTTCCTTTTAAATCTGGATCATTATCCAAAGCAGCTTGGTCAATATTTTTAACATCCTTCACTACCAAACGTAGTCTCGTCGCACAATGTGCTGCGGCTACGATATTGTCCTTCTTGACTGCTTGCGCAACACGCTCAGCCACTTTCCTATAATCCATATTCTACTCCTTTTTTCAAATACTGATGAGATATTTGGAACCGTTTCCATTTCCTTAACAATTACATTGTAACCGCTTTCAATGATTAATGCAATCTTTTTTTTAAATTAATTTTTAGAACTGAAATATTGTCTTGCGTATTTATGGTACGATAACCTTATGGAAAAAAAGATTACAATTGCAGACATTGCCAGAATGGCTAACGTCGCAAAAAGCACCGTTTCACGTTACTTAAATGGTGGCTCTGTCAGTGAAAAAACACGTCGCAAAATCGACACAATTGTTTCAGATTATAATTACCAGCCTAATGCTTTGGCGCAAAATTTGAAATTAAAAATTAACCACACTGTCGGGGTCATTGTCCCCCGTTTAGATTCAACAGCACAGGTGGAAATGTTGCGTGGTTTGGATGCTGCCAATGATGAGGACACTTTTTTAATTGTCAACACTTATCAATCGGTCGCGCGCGAGTTAGCGGCGATAGAAAAGTTGCGTAACCAGCATGTCAGTGGTCTAATCATTTTAACCGCTAATATCACTGATGACATTCGTGACGCACTGAAAGCTTTTGATGTACCAGTCGTCATTCAGGGTCAAGATGAAGGTGATTTTCATCGCGTCTTAATGAATGACCGTCAAGCCGGTGACATAGTTGGGCAGTATGCCATGTCTTTAACCCCCAAAAAAGTATTATTGCTGACAATACCTGAACAACAAGATTGGTCCATTGGCCATGAGCGTTTTACTGGGGTTTATCATGCTTTAGCAGACTACGACGTCACCACTATTCATACCAAATTTAACATTGACGAGGCTAGAAATGATGCATTAAGTGTCATGTCTGAGAATACGTTTGATTTGGTGATTGGTGCCACTGATCGAATGACAATTGGTGCATTACAAGCTGGTATTGCCACTCATCAATCAGCCAAATATATTGGATTTGGAAAATCTGATTTAAGTACAACTGTCACCCCTCATCTCACTAGCTTTGAATATGACTTCTATGAAACAGGTAAGCTAATGTATAATCTGTTGAAAAATGTTCGTGAAAATAACCCTTCAGAAAAGCAACGTCTTGTGTTTGATGGACAGTTAGTTGAACGTGAATCAACACAAAATTTTTATTGATTATTCCAGCAAAAAATGCTATGCGCAAATCATGGTTTGCGCATAGCATTTTTTGTATTCATTAAATCTTTTTAAATAAAAATAATTTAGTGTCTAGAGCATCATACCCTAACTTTGAAAAGGCAAAAAGTTGTCCAGAACTCAAATAAGAATCATCTCGCACACTCAATGTGGGGCTTTGCTCAGGCCTATCAAAAAAAGCTGCCATTTCTTGACTCATTGATCCAGCTTCAATAATAGTATCTTGAAAGCCGACTTTTAAAGCATCATTTTCTTCTACAAAATTAAATAATGAGCCGTAAAGCGCTGTTTCTGGAATTTGATGAACAATGTTTCGCAAATAATAAGACTGCTCAAAAATAAATGGCTTATCGTCAGCATATCTAAATCGTCGCACACTCCACAGCGGGATGTTCGAATCTAATTGAGTGCCGATGGGTAGAAAAGCGGCTTCTGCAACTGTCGTGGCCTGTATCGTGGCATGCTTAGTTGTTAAATGACGCCCTTGACGCGCCATTTCATCAGTCATACCGACAGGATTTTGTAACGAAATGGCATGATTGTTCATTCGTGGTCTCACAAATGTACCAATACCATGCGCTTGGAAAGTATAACCCATTTGGCTTAGCTTTTTCAGCGCTTGTCTTAGTGTATACCTTGTGACTTGATAGGTTGCCATTAATTCAGGCTCTGGAGGCAATTGCATTGTGCCGGAACCGGTCGGTAACTGTTGGATGTCATCCATTATTTTTTTGACTAATGTGTCTGTTGCAACAGAACGCTCTCCCTTTGCCATAAAATTTTCCTTCCAGATTTCGTATTTTCTGACGCACTATCATCCATTATGCCTGAATTTAGCGTAAAACAAAAGACTTATTGTTCGGAGAGGTCGCCACAACAAGTCTTTGCTCAACTTAATTCAAATTATCACCATTTGTTGTAATCACCTGATTAAACCATGCGAAGGAATCTTTTTTCAATCGTTTTAAACTACCCTCGCCGGCATCATTTTTATCAACATAAATCATGCCATATCGCTTATCCATTTGTCCGGTCCCTGCTGATACCAAATCGATGAAGCCCCATGGCGTGTAGCCAATCAGATTAACACCATCAACATTGATAGCCAACGCCATCTGCTCAATGTGTTGGCGTAGGTAGTCAATACGATAGTTGTCGTGAATTTGACCATCTTCAACCTTATCAAATGCACCCAATCCGTTCTCAACGATAAAGAGTGGCAATTCATAACGATCAGTCAGCCAATTTAGCATATATCGTAAACCAACAGGATCAATCATCCAACCCCAATCTGAAGCAGCCAATGTTGGATTTGGAATTTCTGTTTTGTCATCTCGTGTTGTAAAGTCAGCACGCTCATCAGCGACTGCTTGCACAACGTGGGAAGCATAATATGAAAAGCCGAGGTAATCCACTGTACCAGCCTGCAAGACATCTAAATCAGATAATGTGATATCTAAATCAAACTGTCGTTGTTTGAAATATTGACGTAGCCAAGCAGGATAGCGCCCTTTTATTTGAACGTCAGCGTACCAAGTATTGACTTGCATAGCGCGTTCTGCCTTCATGATGTCTTTTGGATCTGGACTAGCCGGATAGGCTGGTCCAAGTGCCAACATGGCACCAATTTGGAAGTTAGGATTAATATCATGGCCAATTTGAACGGCCAAGGCACTCGCAACCACTTCATAGTGACTAGCTTGATACATCACACGCTCAACATCTTCATCTGGTTTAACCACAATACCAGAATTTGTAAACAGTGACCATTCATTCATCATTGCTGATTGATTATTGATCTCATTAAAAGTCATCCAATATTTGACCTTGTCACGATAGCGTTGGAAAACCACGCCGGCAAATTTTGTGAAGAAATCAATCATCTTGCGATTACGCCAGCCGCCATATTCAGTCACAAGATGATAAGGCATTTCAAAGTGAGACAGAGTAATAACAGGTTCAATGCCCTTACTTAATAATTCATCAAATAAGTCATCGTAAAATTGAAGTCCCGCTTCATTGGGTTCATCTTCGTCACCATTAGGGAAAATTCGTGTCCAAGCAATACTGGTACGGAATGCCTTTAAGCCAAGTTCGGCAAATAAAGCAACATCCTCTTTATAGTGATGATAGAAATCAATTGCCTCATGATTAGGGTAGTTTTCATCAGGCAAAACGCCATCTGTAATCCGTCGTTTGGTCTGATTATCGCCAGCCGTCATGACATCAGCTATGCTAATGCCCTTACAGTCTGCCTGCCAACCACCTTCAAATTGATGCGCCGCCACGGCACCGCCCCACAAAAAATCTTTTGAAAATGTACTCACAATTATCCTCCTATTAAGCATTCACTGCGTTTGTTTGTTCATCACGTACTAACTTGCCATCATAAAACTTGATAAATGGATACCAAATGACAAAGGCCACTATGACACAAACTAGTGCTAAGACGGCTGCCCGCCAATCACCACCTGATCCAATAAATCCTGACAAACCACCCGGCGTTGGCCAAGCAACCTGCGCAATCGGTGGATTAACCAGATGGAATTTGATAGCAAAGTATGCGACTGACATTGACGCCATTGGTGCTAAGAAAAACGGAATAGCTGTATAAGGGTTATACACAACCGGCATACCAAACAAAATTGGTTCGTTAATATTGAAGAATGACGGCACAATGGCAGCTTTTCCAAGCGCACCTAGTTGTGCTGATTTGGCAAAGAAAGCAATGAATATTACCATACCTAGTGTCGCACCAGATCCGCCAATAGTAACAAACGAGTTATTAAATTCACCGGCAAAAGGAATATTGGCCCCAGCTTGGTTGGCTGCCATATTTGACAAGACAATTGGTGTCAAAAATGACGTGACAATTGTCGCACCATGAATACCAACAATCCAAAGTGCGTGCATCAAGAAGTAAATGACTAACAAACCAATCCATGTGTTCGTTAGATTCGTCACGAAACTAAATGGTACGGCAATGACTTTGAAAATATCAGTATTCAAGGCAACCAGTATACCGTTAATAATAATGACTGTGAATGCAATTAGTGCAGTTGGAATTAATGCCATGAATGAATTAACAACACCTGTTGGCACAGTATCTGGCATTTTAATCGTCCAATTTTTCTTCACACAGAACGTATAAATTTTCACAGCAATGATTGACATGATAATAGCTGTGAAGATACCAGTCGTACCCAAACGGGTGACACCACCACCCATTTCCCAACCATCAATAATTTTGCTGTTTTTGCTAACAACATTAATTAATGTCATTGCACCATCCTTGAAAATAATTTCAGGGACACACATTATAAATGCCATCAGCGATAGTAATACACCGTTTAGTGGATTAACGTTAACTTTTTCTTCTTGTGCTTGAATTCTTGTGTATTCATAACCAAAAACAATACAGAAGTAAAGGGCTAAAATTCCCATCGTTGCTGTGTTAGCAATCATGTACAAGCTTGTTAATTTGTCAAATGACGCCGACCAAATGCCTGCTAAAGCAGGAAAGCTTTGGGGGATAATACTTACAATCAAAAACATTGAGCCAACAATTGTAAACGGAATGGACGCCATACCTGCCGCCATAACACCACGAACAATTCTCAACTGTGCTAACTTACCCATCGGTCCCATCAAATGCTTACTTAGAAACTGGAACATTTTGTTATCACTGTTATCCATGATTCACTCTCTTTTCTATTAAACTCATTGCAAACTTACTTTAAAGTCTTGAAGTAGCTTAAAATACTTATCTTGGTCTTGTGAAATTAAACGTGCCCGCCATTCCAATAACAGACATAAGCCCATACCAACCAGTAAAATAATTAAAATAACTGATTGGCTTTGATCATTGATAAATGGCCAAAATGTATGGTTAAATCCAAATAACATCACTATCACTAGTGCCATATTACTTGCCAATTGAACCCAATATCCCGCAATGGTTAGGGTCAATTTATGATTAGGTCGCCAATATTTACCCGTCTGTTCCACAGCAACCGCAATATTTATCAATAGCAACGCTGCAGGCAGTAACCAGTAAAATCCTGTTCTACCAAACAATAAGAACATCCAGTACATATTGGTGAAAAAGAAACCTGCTGTCACATATCGAAAAATTAAAAAGCGATTGAAAGCCATGCTTTTGATGCTTAGATTTTTTCGCCCACGATCCATCATTTCTGACTTATCTTTCACAGTCAATCTCCTTTCGAAAAATACTTTAGCTATTCGTCGACATTAAAAATTGTCATCACCATATCCCCCAGTAAGTTAACTCATTCGAATGACTTAATTATAACATCAGTAATTAAAAATGTAAACGCTTTCTTTTCTTTTAAAACAGTGTTGAGACAATTTTGAACTCCCAAAAAAGCACCTAACCGGAGTAACTGTTTGCCAGCGACATCCGTTTAGATGCTTTTTATATTTTTGATGATTTCAGTCAATTATTAAACTTTGCAGATCTTAATCATGTTTACGTTTAATGGTCACTATTGTCATAAAAATTAACGAAACAACCATACCTGCAACCACCACAGACAAAGTAATCAATCCAGCTGTGTCTGGTAAAGCAGCCTTACCAACATTATTGGCTTTTTTAGCCGTTAGTGCGGTTGCGGATGCTGAACTTGACGAATTGAACGGTGTCAAATCAGAACCAGTCTTACGATTACCAGATACGTTGCCACTTTGACTCTCGCTGCTGCCGTTTGAACCAGAACCAGAACTATTACCATTGCTCGACGATTTTTGATCTCCGGAAGGCTTTGCGCCTTTATCAGCAAACAACGTCACCGTCATAACACGACCAACATTACCAGCCTTATCAATTGTTCTTGCTTGAACAACTTGTTTTTTAGCAATAGTCAATGACTTCTCATAGGCTTGCCAAGTTTTGCCTTTGTCTAAGCTATATTGGAGTGACGTGCCCGCAACATCGGGATTAGGCAATTGATCCGTCATTCCTAATGACACAATAGCTGTCTTATGCGCAGCATCATATTGTGTTGAAATAGTAGCTTGGGATTCAATTTGAGGTACGATGTTGGTTACAGATGTTGTAACAACTGCTGATTCATTCCCATAATCGTCCACAGCTTTAAATTCAACCTTAGTATTTGCACCAATGACAACATGATCGTTGTATTCTATCCAAGATTTACCCTGATCGAGACTATATTCTGTATGAATACTATCATCGCTTGGGGCATCTGTTGGTAACTTTGCCGCTTCAGCTGTCAATGATACCGACTTGTTTGTTGGCGCTGTTGTGCTTGCACTAATAATCGGCTGGTCTAATGTTCCTTTATAATAGCGAACATTGACCTTTTTACTGGTTTGATTACCAACAGCATCACTAACCGTAATATCAGCGATATTGTCACCAGTCGTCAAATCTAACGGTACATTAAACTGACTCATCTGCCCGTTGTTACCTTTACTAAAAATAAATGAAAACTTTTGATTTTCAATCATATCGCCATTGATGTTAATTGCGTAACCATCATAATTATCATTCGCACTACCACTTAACTGATATGGCGACTGATTAGTTTTGATTTGATATGAGCCATCTGAAAGGCGTTGTAACGAGCTTTCATTAAACAAACTCAAATCAGGTAATGTTGTATCAATATAGAATTGCAGACTATTATCGACAATGTTTTGTCCTTGATATTTCACCTGAACAGGTACAGATACCTTTGTATTTGGCGCTGCTTTTATCTTGGTCTCAAAAGTCAATGTTTTCGGATCATAGTTGACTACTGTACGCTTAGGACCCGCAGTTTCACCTATCATCAAGCCGTTATCGTCAACTGCGTGTTTCAAATGACCACTAATTGTCAACGTCTGTGTATCTTTATCGTACGAACTCGTTGTTGATGACACAACGTTCAAACCATAATTCAAGTCATTATCAAACGATATGACAGAACTTGGGTCACTAATGAATTGTGCATCAGCTGAACTATTCACCGTAAATTTAACGACGTCATCAACATTGCCATCTTTATCCGCTGCTTGTGCAACGAGTGTATTGTCACCAAACTGTAGTGGCACATCGGCAGAAAATGAGCCCTTATTGTCGCCAGTACTCTTAACATCCTTAGTAATGTTAGTAATCTGATTGGTAGACAAGTTACCTACTACCAAAGTGTCTAGCGAATCTATATCGTCTAGAGTACCACTCATATTAAAGGTTGTTTGGTCGGTTGACAAGTTTTCATTCGCATGATCTAAGTGGACGACTGGTTCAGTTACCGAAATTCTTGTTTGAACAACTCGAATCACATTTTTCCCTGCTTCATCCGTACTGAATACAAATTTACCATCTTCTGGCAACGGGATACCATTCTTGCTATCTGTCATATCAAACACTTGAGTCTGTGGGTCAACCTCAACCAGCTTACCATTGACGTAAAAGTTTGAAGGATATGATCCCATTAAGGTTATCGTGTTATAACGACGGTGATAGATGGCTGAATTAGTTGTAATGACTTCGTTATCATTGAGATCATAAAGAACGAGACCATAAGTTGTTTTATCCGGTGCTTGTACAAGTTCTTCAGCATTTCCAAAGTTTCCGGCGTTGTCATAAGCGCCAATTTGGATATTATTTTTGCCAGCCTGAAGCGCCGAAACTTGATCAGCATTCAAAGTCACATCAATTGCTTGCTTCAATGTATGACTGTCTGATAATGGTTGGTCATAAGTTGCACTAACACCGTTTATTGCGACAACAACTTTGCCAAATGAAGCGATACCACTCAGTTCATCCTTTACAGTCGCTTTCAGATGATATGCGCCATCGCTGCCAACCGACAAACTTGATTTATCAAAATCAATCGTTGGTGCAACTGTGTCCAACTTGATTGGCAAGGTCTGTGACTGTTTGTCAGTACTTCCCGATTCAGATTCAGCGGAAATTTTATAATAGTACTGACCATCTGTTGCTGTATCGTACTGACCTGTTTTAGCATTCCAAACCGTGCCATCCCACCTCAAGCTATTTCCAGTATAGCTGGTATAGCTTCCGGTAGATGCGTCATAGTAAGTCTTAGTTACCTCAGGATCGATATAGAGAGTTCTAATTGGTTTTTGGTTTGCATTTTTATCATCATCCGGATCATTTTTATAAATTTGCGCAGTCAGATTTTTTGCATTACGCCACAAACTCACAATAGGCGTCGCTGTATCTTGACTGTCATCAAAATTCGGTGAAAATGCGATATTACTTGGGGTAATATTATCACCTTTGGCGTTCAAACCTAAAATATTTTGTTCACCATCCATGAAATAAGAAGTACCATAGTAAGAATTTCCCGTCCAAATGGGATCATCAAATATTTTTTGACTATTCCATTGTCCGTAATAACCAAGATATGGCACAACTAAGTTTTGAGCACTTGTCGTCACACCATTATTTTCGGCTTGGAAGCCAACATAGCCTTCCACATAGGAGTTTGTTACCTGTTGTGGCAACGTAAGTTTTACTTTAACAGTCACTGTATCGTTCGCTGCAACAGTAATTTTTTGATTGCCATCTAAAACACTTTCACCTTTGTGATTAGTAGCCGACGCCAAATTAATGGCAGCACCACTTAATTTGTCATCATAAGCATTTTGCTGGCTAGTAGCACTATTTGTCCAAACACCACCGTAGTTGTTGAAAGAATAGGTGGCCTTATCTTTATCATTGTTAGTTAATTGAACCGTCATAGTCTGTGTGTTACTAGTGATTTCTTTCAACGAAATCGACGCATCACCGGACGTGGTCGTCGCAAATACTTTGTTATCGACTGCTTTGTCAACTTGCACTAATCCCGCACCTTGACGACGTGGCGAGACAATCGCGTCAGGATGGTCCTTATCATAGAGCGGCACAGCCGTGTTCATCAAATCAGTTTTCACATATTGATTAATATTACTTGCTGCAACACTTCCTGCAAGTGATTGTGTTACCAACGCCGATACACCGGCTGTAAATGGCGACGCCATTGACGTGCCACTCATTTCTTGGTAACTATTATTATTTGCAGTTGACCAGATTTTACCTCCTGGTGCAGTAACATCAGGTTTTAATGTCAAATCAGGCGTTGGCCCATAAGAACTGAAAGTAGACATTTTGCCAGTGCTAGCATTTGGCGTTGTCAAATTTTTGACTGCAAAATTATAAGTTTGATTGCTGTGGTCCTTAACGTAGGCTAACAGTGATTGCCCACCATCATATAAAATAGCCATTGTCGTAATTGACGTGTTCATTGAAAAATTAAGCGCCGTTTCATCAGGTTTATTATTAATAATAATTAAACCAGCTGCCCCAGCATTTAAAGCATTTTCCTGCTTTTCAGTGAAGGCAATACTGCCTCGCATGACAACAGCAACTTTGCCTTTGACATCACTATCAAAGTCTTTAGCGTTACCAACACCAGGTAAACCGTCACTACCGTTTTTAGCCAAATAAAGAGCTTTGCCATTCAGTTTAGTTAGATCAGCTTTATCCGAAAGCTGTGTGACAAGCGGATCTTTGAGTGTTTGCGCCCCAGCAGCTGTCGTCAAATCTAACCATGGTGAGACCATTGTTGTATTTTCAGATGACGCTACCGTAATTGCATCAGCCGCAACACCCGGCGACCCGACTGTACCATTATCATTTGTCAAACTAGTTGATTGATTATTCGTAGCATCAGCAGATGTTGACAAACCATTGTTTCCAGCTGAAATAACTGGTACAACGCCTTCTTTTGCTGCTTGATTAACTGCTTCTTGTTCTGGATCGTCTTGATCCTGGTTGCCACCAACTGAACCTAAGGACATGTTGATAACATTAGCCCCTAATTTAACTGAATCCTCGATTGCCGACACAATGTCATCACTATACGCACCACCACCATTGTTCGAGAAAACCTTCATGTCTAGCAACTGTGCGTTTGGCGCAACACCGACCACATATTTAGTGGTATCAGAACCAGTTTCAGCGGTTGCCTTACCATTTGCCGCCGCAATACCCGCTACGTGCATGCCGTGCATTTCTGAGGCCCCAGTATCGTAGACTGTATCACTAGTCCCATCAGCATAATTATAAGCGAATGGCACTTTGTCGGAATACCATTTACCATATCCAAGCTTTTGGATTGCTGCACTCGATTCAGACTGTGTTAATTTTTCAGAACTATTATTATCCAACGTCAAATCTTTGTGCGTTGGGTCAATGCCTGAATCGATTATGGCAATCAGTGTGCCCTCACCTTTTAACTTATACTTTGACCAAACTTGTGGTACGTTAGCAATTTCATTTGCTGATTGATCTTGTGGGGCATACACATTAGCAGGTGTGACTGCTTTAACCCCTTTAATCGCTTGAATGGCACTAATGTCACTCACCTTAGCATTGATTGAAAAACCATTAAGCAAATAGCCAAAGGTCTTTTTGGGCTTATTGCCTGTCAATTTTGCTACTTGATCACGAACTGGTTTCTGAGCCTCAATTGTCGATTGCGTGGCCTTATCAATCAGATTGATTGACTTTGTCGATCCTGTTGGTGATGCCGTTGACTGACTTGCCGCTTTTTTATCCAGTTCAACGATTACTGTGACAGTTTTGTTCTGCAATTCTGATGAGGAACTAGGAACTGTTAATCCTTTTGCTTTTAATTGTGCTTTGACTTTTTTCTCAAAAGTCGTTTTCTGATTCTTTTTTGCTTCCGATGCTGCGCTGTCTAGTGTCTTTTTAAGTTTGGCCTTTGAAACTGTATCAGTCAATCCTTTCGTCACATCACCAAAAACAGTGATGGATTGTGGATTAATAACCAACGAACTTAAAATTGTGCTCACTAAAAACAGCGAAGTCGTTTTCTTTCTTACAACTCCCATTACTCTCCCTTTCTTAAATGAAAATTAAATATAAAGTATATGTTATATTAAAAAAAAAATAATTTCAATTAGAAAAGGCGTCCTAATGACGTATAATTTAATTTTTCATTGATATGAACCGTTATAATAGTTATTTAAATTAAAAAATATTGTCAAATTTTAAATTTTTGCTATATCTTTGTCTAAGGTATTTCAATCACACCCTCAATTATGAATAATTACATTTGTATCAAAAAAAAGATTTGAATGGTTAAGCAATTCAAACCTTTTTTCTAATATTTCACGCTCGAAGAACAAACCTAGCTTCGGCTAAATGAAGGCTATCGTGGCCAACATAAACTTTGAAGTCTCCTGGATCAAAATTATAATGAAGTTGATTATCAAAATACTTTAACATTTCTACATCAATGTCGAAAGAAACTGTTACCTCACTTCTTGCAGGAACTAATACTTTTTTGAAACTTTTCAAACGTTTTTCCGGTTGCACTACTTTGGCGAATAAATCCTGTATATACATCTGAACTGTTTCAATGCCATCTCGATCACTTTGATTTGATACCACAACTGATACAGTCAGTTTTTCACCTTCATGCAATACATCACCACTCAGCTTCATGTCAGTATAATTAAATTGACTATAAGATAAACCAAATCCAAAGGGAAACAAAGGATTATTGGTGGAATCAATATACCGGGAAGTAAATCGGCTACTATGTGTCGATTTTGTCTCAGGACGCCCCGTCGTGAGGCGGCTATAATAGATCGGTAGCTGACCCACACTATAAGGGAAAGTCATCGAAAGTCTGCCAGAAGGGTTTGTTTTGCCCAAGATTGTATCAGCTATTGCATGACCACCTTCTGTTCCTGGAAACCATGCAACAATAACCGCATCGACGTCATCAATAATATCGGTTAAAACCAACGGTCTGCCATTAATTGTCACTAGGATAATTTTTTTACCTAATTTTCTGATGGCCTTGATCAATTTTTTTTGGTTTTCTGGTAATGTTATATTTGTTTTACTGCCACCCTCACCACTCTCAAATGTATGCTCACCTGCTGCAAAAATAACCACATCTGATTTATTGGCAATTTCGATAGCGCTATCAAATTCCATTTTAGCTTGTTTTTTGGTTAAAATGTTCTTGCTAATGACGTCATCGCTTAATCCCAAACCACGTAACATTTCGACATCATCAGTAATATTGGTGCCCTTTCTAACTAACAGACGATCAGAGGGTACCACTTCACGAAATGCATCAGCAATTGTTACTGTTTCATTCCGGTCGGCATGAACTGCCCACAAACCTAGTAATTCTTGTTCATCTGAATATGGTCCAATTAAAGCAATTTTTTTACTTGTGTCTAGAGGCAGGATGTTTTTTTCGTTTTTTAATAATACCATTGCTTTATTCGAGACTTCTCTAGCTAACTCTCTTTTTTCTGAAGATAAAATGGCATTTGATTCAACTTGCTTATCAGCACCTCGATAAGGATCTTCAAACAAGCCTAATTTATTTTTTAACTGCAATACTTTTAGAACAGCAGCATTGAGTTTAGATTCATCTACTTGACCATCTGTGATAATGCTATCTAAATTATTAGCATAGGCTGAAGACTGCATATCAATATCAACACCAGCCACAAATGCTTCTTTGGCAGCCTCAGATTGATTAGAAGAATACCCATGTGCTATGAGTTCATTGACTGCCGCATAATCACTGATAATGATACCCTCAAATCCCCATTTTTCACGGAGGACGTTATGCAATAGATATGAACTAGCTGTGACGGGAACACCATTTATGGTGTTAAAAGACGTCATCACCATTTCGGTGCCAGCATCTACTGCTGCTTTATATGGCGGTAGATAGTCTTGAAACAATTTCATTTCTGACATATCGACACTATTATATTCTCTACCAGATTCAGCAGCACCATAGGCAGCAAAGTGTTTGACACAAGCCGCTATTCCTGAATCTTTGCCTAGATTATGTTGAAATCCCTCTACCATTGCTGCAGCCATGCTAGCGTTCAACACAGGATCCTCGCCAGTCGACTCCAAGCTTCTTCCCCACCTAGCATCCCGCACAATGTCTACCATTGGCGCAAATGATACGTGAGCACCACTGGCATAAGCCTCTGACGCCGTATTTTGATATGCTGTTCTAATTAGATTTGGATCCCAAGTTGCGCCCATCCCAAGTGGAATAGGATAAACTGTTTTCAACCCATAAACAATATCTGCCATAAAAAGCAAGGGAATTTTATGGGAACTATTTTCAAGATATGCTTGCTGTATTTTTCTTGTTTTTTCAGCACCCACCACATTTAAAACGGATCCAACTAGTGGTACCATTTCTGGATTCAAGCCCAGCTTTTGAACTGGTCCAGTGACAATATTCTGTGTTGTGTCAAAAAATTCACCAGATAATTGCACCAGTTGACCGACTTTTTCGGGCAATGTGAGACTATTTAATAATTTTTTTAGGTTAGTTGGCGACATGATTTACCCCCTCCATTTCTGCTTTATAAGTTTGATTATCTAAGTGTTTAAACCATGGATACCAGAGTATTGTAGATAGAACCAATTGAAGGAATAGTTGCAGAATAATGATGGAAGCGTGTCCTTCAATTCCCGCATGGAAGCCTAATGGCAGCCCAAAAATCGCTTGCGAACCGATAAATCGAGCAACAATCCCTAATTTAATTAATACATATGATATGCCAAGTGCAATTGCATTGTTAAAAATAAATGGAATAGCTAAATTAAAATTCAATACTAAGGGTGTTCCAAAAATAACCGGTTCAGTGATACCAAACAATGCCGGTACAACAGCAATTTTACCCAGTTCTTTATATCTTTTACTCTTAGCAAAAAGCATTAATATCACTAATCCAAGTGCCAAACCGCCCCATGTAATAATGTTGAAAAATCCTAATCCGATAATATTAGGCGGTGTGACGCCTTTCGCAACTGCATTAAGATTTTCAACGTCCATAGATAACCAAATTGGGGTTACTAACGGCAATAATACATTAGTACCATGAATTCCAAAGAACCACATAATTTGCATCAGTAAGCTAACCAAAATCATTGCCCAGATGTTGCCACCAATTCCTCTTAACGGCTCTTGAATAATGGAAAAAATCATTTGATGAAAGCTTCCAAATGATGATATGGCAAATAGGAAAGAGGCTAAACCAAATATAATACCTATAAAAATACCCGGAATTAATGCTGCAAACGATTGTGAAACCATTGGCGGTACACCCGCTGGCATTTTAATTGTCCAGCCGTGTTTCACAATATAAATATATAAACGGCCAACGATTAATCCAATCACCATTGCTGAAAAAACACCTTGTGATGAAAGCCACGTTACCGGAATAGCAGTAACGGCCACATGATTAGATGTATAAGAACCTAATGGTGTCATGATCAAAAATGACATTAGAGATATAATACCTGCTGCGGTACCATCATCTTGATCAGACATAAAATTTTGAACTAGATATTTAGCCATCAAAAATGATAAATACAGTGCCATAGCACCAATCGTAATAGTGCCAATACCATTTAAAATATTTGATAACGGTTTGTAATTTAAATCTTTGGTATATATCGATAGCAGTGTCGCCAATGATCCCAAAATTATGGGTGGTAATAGTGCCATCATAGCGCCCATAATTGTTTGCAGATACTTGTTTTTCCCAATTTTGTCTAAAGTCGGAGACATATTGTTAAATAGACCCGTTACTTTTTCCTTGTTAAATTTCATCATGCGCCTCTCTTTCGAATTGACTATTTATTTTACAATTTAATTGTAAGCGCTTTCTCGATGGCTAACCTGCTGTTTTATCGCTTAAAATATGTAAATATTTGTCATTTTGGCCATCACATTATTGTTGACATTTTCCGATATTCACTAGGTGCAACACGGTAAACTTCAATAAAAGCATTGTAAAAATTACGATAACTCTCAAACCCACAATCAATAGCAATTGTTGTGAGATCTAAATCAGATGTCATCATCTTTTCAAAGGCAGCATCTAAACGAATAGAACGGAGATAACTTGTAAATGACGTCCCCATTCCTTGTTGAAAAAATTTTGAAAAATAACTAGTGGAAAAATTGAAATCGTTTGCGGTAGAAGCCAAAGTAATCTCATTAACAAAATTGTCATGTAAGTAATCAATCACTTTAATCAATCTGGTCCGATCAAAAGTCAATTTTCTTCTAGCAGCAATGGTTTTATCGGCATAATGTTCACATAAAATTGACAATAAACCATATATATCAGACATAACGTGTAGATTCATTAATAACTCGTGCGTTTTGTGACCTTCTTTGAAATATCGGCTGCATATCGCCATTTGCTTAAAATAAGTCAACACAACATCATCATAATCACTTTTCATAACTGTCCTATTAATTTGAAAAACAAATTCATTTGGATATTTACCAAAGGTCACATCACGTAAAAATTGTATTGGTAACTGAATAATCATGACTTGACTATTTTTGAGTCCCTGCGTAGCATGAACGGTATTTGTGTTAATCACCATGAAATCATTTTTTTGTAAAATATATTCTTCAGTAATCAGCCAAACTTTCAATTGACCAGATAAGCAATATATCATTTCAACACTTTGGTGCCAATGTTTCGGGATAAAGCGGCCGTCATTTTGCTCATTAAAACTAAAAATGCGAAACGGTAATCCAATTGTTGTTTGAATACTTTCATGACTATATGTCATACGATCAATACCTCTTGTTTCTTTGTAAACTGACAGTTTTTATGTAACCGCTTTCATTTTGCTTCATATTATCATGATTATAATTTGTCGTCAATAATAACCTGTCGAAACAAAAAAGGACCAGCTGGTCCCTAATCTCTTACATTTTAAACCCATCACACAAAGGCCGTTTGACTTTGTGGTTCATAATTACGCCAATCAATGCCATCGCTACCATCTTCGCGCAACTTCAGCAAGTCGAGAATTGAATACTGCTTCAATCGCTTTTTGAAATCTTGCTCGGCATCAAATATGATTGATAGGACTTCTTGTGTACCTGTTTCAACCGCTTTTTTGGCTGGGAATACTCTATCAGCTAGCTGTGTAGAATGGACAAAACTGTCCTTTCCCTCAATCGCTTCGTAAACGTCCAATAACGTGATTGACTTTGTGGCACGTGCCAAACGAAAGCCCCCCTCCTTGCTGGCAATTGCTTCCACAATATTGGCAACAACCAATTTTCGCATGGTCTTTTTTAAATAGGAATCTGAAACTTCAAGATGCTTACTCAAAATGTGACTTTTAACTGGCAGTCCATCTTTTTGTAGTCCCAACATGACTAATACAACTAAACTTTGCTCAACAGCACTAGACATTTTCATAATGATATTTCTCCCAACTTTTTATGTACAAAGCCCCACGAGTGAGGTTTATAAGTCATTTATTCCGCAGCTGATGATTGTGGAAATGACAATTGATTATGCTTTAGTTTCATTTGGTAAACACCCCATGTCAGAATCATGGAAACAATACCCAAACTCAACAATACGGTTAGATCCAACGCCACACTGCCACCAATTGAAATTGTTTCACGTAGTGCGTGAACCGAATACGTCATCGGCATCCAAGGGTGAATTGCATTAAAGAAGCCATTTGAGAGCTCAATTGGATAAGTTCCGGCACTGGCACTCAATTGCAAAACCATCAAAATTAGCATTATACCAGATCCTAGTTTACCAAATGCAACATTGAACAGAATTACGAATTGATTAAAGGCAAATGATGCTACCAAAGCTACTACGAATGTCATGACTGGTTTTTGAGTTTGCATACCGTCAACGATAAAGAGCAATGCCGTCATCAACAGTGCTTGTGCAATCCAGACCGGTGCATTAACTGTTTGCTTGTCAGCCCACCAGAGGAAACCATTTTTCGGTTTCTTGCCAACAGTCATGAAATCAAATATCGCACTAAATGCAACCATACCAACAAACAGACCGACCGACATCATATATGGTGCCATACCAGTACCATTGTTAGCAACCTTAGATAAATCAGAATTATCTTTTTTAACTGGTTTTGACAAAGCAGTCACATTAGATTTTTGATTATGAATGCTTGATAATTTAACAGCACCATCAGCTAATTTTTGTGACAACGTTTGCGCACCTGTGTTAGCTTGCCCAAGAGCAACGATTGCTTGATTTTCACCTTCTAGTAACTGTGTGGTGCCAGAATTGAGCTGCGAAGCGCCTTGATTAAGGGTGCCACTATTAGCATTTAGTTGACTCAATCCGGCATTCAATTGACTCGCACCTTGTGCTAACTGTTGTGCTCCCGGAACAGCTTGCGTAGCGATACCGTTGCTAACTTCAGTGAGACTCGCATTAAGGGTTTTGATGGCTTGTTGCGCACCCTTAGTTGCTTGCGTACCTTTAGACAGAGCTTTCAGTTCAGGAAGTTGGGCTTGTAAGTTTTTTAGCTCTGGCAATGCTGCAACTAAAGGTTGCAGATCTTTGTTGATTTTTTGGGCTGCCTGACCACTTGCGGTTGCTGAAGTACCACTATCTTGTAGATTAGTATTTAAATCTTGCAGGTTTTTCATTACTGTTTGCACACTTGGATCCGCTATTAGTTGTGGGTTCTGTGCAATTAACTTTGATAAGCTATCAGAAATATTTTTTAAATTTGCCCCAGACTTTGTAAGACTTCCCCCCAATTGCTCCAAGCTAGTTGTCAAATTTTGTGCATTGCTACTAATGTCATCAGAATTCAAATCAATATTGGGTGCTTCAATCTCCCCCAATTTTTCCAATCCTTTCGTCAGCTCCGTCAATCCAGCATCCAACTTTGCCAAATCAGATGCCTTTGCTTGTTGCTTTGCATTAATTTCATCACTGACTTTTTGAAGTTGTGTGGCGAGTTGTTGCGCACCTGCCACTAACTGTGCAGAACCAGAATTAGCTGATGAGACACCACTTGTATACTGCGACAAACCAGTTACAAGTTGGGCAGAACCACTTTGCAATGCGGTCGTGCCTGTTTGTAATTGCTTTGTGCCATCTTGTAATTGAGAGATACCACTGCTCAATTGACTTGCACCCTCAGAACCAGTATTAAAACCGTCCTTGGAAGCAGTCGTGGCGGTTACAAGTGTTTGACTATAAACTTTTTGTAACGATTGTGACACTTTAGTTTGCAATTTCTCGGCTGCTGATGTTGTCATTTTTTCAGCAATAAATCCTTGACCTGTGTTGTGAGCAATTTTTATTTCTGGTTGCACGGGATTACTACTCAAAAGTGTGCCAGAATTCTCAGTGAAGTCACTAGGAATTGTGATGGTCATGTAGTATTTACCACTTTTCAAACCTGATGCGGCTTGAGACTTAGTGGTTTTAATAATTTTTAGTTGCTTACCATCTACCAAATTTTTGGTGAGGTTATTTCCTAAATGTTGCGTCTTACCGTTAATCTTTGCAGCGCGATCTTGGTTGACAATTGCCACCGGTAATTTGTTGACATTACCATACGCATCCCACAATGATGACAAGAAGATAACCGCATAAAGGCTTGGAATGAGTGCAATTCCAATTAGTAATAATGGCAAACCGCGTATTTTTCGAACACGTTGCCACTCCGTACTTTTCCAAAATTTCATGAACTTTCCCGTTTCCTTTTTTTATCTATGGATAAATTATATAGCCGAAAGAAAGAATATGCAAGCTCTTTATTTTATTTGTAATATATCAAAAAAACAAACATTCAAAAATAAAACTGCCAATCGGTTGACATACTAAAAAATTGCAATTATAATCACTTATGTAAACGTTTACATTTTAGAACGCCATTTTAAGAAAGGTTAATGGATCTGCTAATGAATCATAATCAAAAAGGCACGCGCACCTTTAAAAACGCGTCTTATTTACAAAGTTCAACTAGCATGTTGTTGTTCTTTGCGTCATGGGGTATTTGGTGGAGTTTCTACCAACTATGGTTGACTTCCGACACAAATGGTCTGGGTCTATCTGGAAGTCAAGTTGGCACTATTTTTTCCGCCAATTCATTGATCAGTTTAATTTTGATGTTTGTTTATGGCACAATTCAAGACAAACTATTCATCAAGCGACACTTACTTATTTTTAACGCTGTTATATCTACACTAATTGGTCCATTTTTTATTTGGGTCTATGCCCCTCTCCTCGTCAATCATTTTGCAATCGGTATGTGGGTCGGTGCTGTCGTGCTATCGACAGGTTTTTTATCGGCAGTTGGCATACTAGAAGCGGTCACAGAACGATTTAGTCGTGTATTCTCATTTGAATATGGTCAAGCTCGTGCTTGGGGATCATTCGGATACGCTATTGTGGCCCTACTTGCCGGTGTTTTGTTTGTGATTAACCCTCATTTAAATTTCTGGTTTGGTTCATTATTTGGTGTGCTACTATTATTGGTTCTTATATTCTGGGTGCCAAAAGAAGAGCGTGATGCGAATCATGCTGTCGAAACGTTAGCCCGCGAAGATTCAGTACCAAAGCTATCAGATATGTTACGTCTTTTAAAAATGTCTGAATTATGGCAGGTGATTATTTTCATCATGTTCACTTGGACTTTTTATAATATTTTTGATTCACAAATGTTTCCTGATTTCTATACAAAGTTATTCTCAAGTGTAGCAGTTGGCCAACAAACATACGGCACGCTCAACAGTATCCAAGTATTCTTTGAAGCGCTAATGTTAGGTATCGTACCAATTGTGATGCAAAAAGTTGGTGTCAAACGGACACTCATGATTGGTGTCGCTATTATGTTCTTGCGAATTGGCCTTTGCGGATTTAACGCCAATCCATACGCCGTTTCCGCCATTAAAATGCTGCACTCTCTCGAAGTACCTATGTTTACGTTATCAATTTTCAGATACTTTACCCTTCACTTCAATACCAAACTATCTGCTTCTCTATATATGATTGGTTTCCAGATTGCAGCCCAGATTGGACAGGTCATTTTATCAACACCATTGGGCATTCTTAGAGATCGCGTAGGTTATCAAAATACATTCCATGTCATTGCTGTCATTGTCTTGATTGCTGGTGTTTACGCGTTCTTCATTCTCAAAAAAGATACACAACACGTCGACGGAACACCTTTGGCTAACTCGTAACGCCGCAACATCCAAAACATACTTTAAGGAGACAATATGTCACACACACTCGAAAAAAAATTCTCAACGGTAACCAATGATCGCTACCGCCCTGAATTTCATTTAGCACCAACCTATGGCTGGATGAATGACCCTAATGGTTTTGTATACTTTCAAGGCTATTATCATATTTTCTATCAAAACTATCCCTACAAACCTGAATGGGGACCAATGCATTGGGGGCACGCACGAAGCCGTGATTTAATGCACTGGGAAGACTTACCAATTGCATTAACCCCTGGCGATGCTGAAGATACAGACGGCGTATTTTCGGGAAGCGCCATTGCCAAAGACGGTCGCCTTTGGCTGATTTATACGGGTCATCATTACTACGGCGACAATGATCCTGAACATTTCTGGCAAAATCAAAATCTAGCTTATAGCGATGACGGTGTTCATTTTACAAAGTATGAGCACAACCCAATTATTGCTGAAGCGCCGTCTGATAGCACGCACCACTTTCGGGATCCTAAAATTTGGGAATATGATGGCAATTACTATGTCATTTTAGGCAATCAATCACAAGATGGACTCGGTCGTGCCTTAATCTATCAATCCGAAAATCTTTTTGATTGGCAATATCTAGGTGAACTCGACAAATCACGATCTGTCGCAACCGAAGGTGACATGTGGGAATGCCCTGATTTTTTCACCCTCAACGGTCGTCATATCCTACTCACCTCACCTATGAAAATTGAAACCCAGCCCCAAAAATTCCGTAATCTCTATCAAACAGGTTACTTTGTAGGCCATTACGATTACGCCAAAAATCAATTTGACCGAGGCGAATTTCAAGAATTAGATAATGGTCATGACTTTTACGCCTCACAAACTCTTTTGGCACCGGACGGTCGCCGAATCGTTATTGGCTGGGCGGATATGTGGGAAAGCGAATTTCCTGAAAAAGCAGATGGCTGGGCAGGTATGCTCACCTTACCTCGCGAACTTATCCTAGCCAATGACCGTTTATTGATGCGTCCGGTCACCGAAGTTCGCGCTTTACGGAAACAGTTATTAAGCAGTGGCAGTTTGTCATCAGTACAAACGCTATTAGATGGTCATTCAGCAACTGTTGAAGTTCAACTCAATCTCACCGCCCAAAATTTTAACTTACACTTCCAAAATAGCAAAAAGCAAGATATTATCACGCTCAATTTTGATAATGCTAACCAGCAATTCCGACTAACACATCAGGATCATCCTCAAGATAATCGGTTTGCAACAATTGCACAATCAACAGAAATAACACTTTCCTTATATATTGATAAAAGCGTCGTTGAAATATTCGTTCAAAATGGTGAAAAAGTATTCACAGAGAGATTCTATACTAATGACGCCCCTATCATCAAAATTGACGGCAAAAATTTGTTAGGTCAGTTCACAACCTATCAACTCGAAACACACTAAACAACATTCTCCTAGCAACATTATCAAAGTTTATTATCACTTGTAGTATACTTATAGTTAGTTTTATAATGCTTATCAAATTAGGGTAAGCATTTTTATTTTTTTAGGTGATGTGATGAATTACAAATTAGAAGATGTTGCTGAAATTGCCGGCGTATCAAAAACGACAGTCTCTCGTGTTATCAATAAACGCGGCTATTTGAGCCAAGCCACAATTGATAAAGTACACGACGCTATGGCTGAACTAAACTATCAACCGAATGCAGCAGCGCAACAATTGCAAAAGAAAAAAACAAATATCGTTGGTCTGCTTTTCCCGTCAATCGCCAACCCTTTTTTTGGCGAACTCGTCGAAACACTTGAAAAGAAATTATATCAAAAGGGCTATACAGTCATTGTCGGCGATGCAACTCAGGATGCCAAAAAAGAAGAGCATTATTTAAAGCAATTACTTTCCCGCCAAGTTGATGGTTTAATTGTCGGGACGCATAACTTTAACATTCAAACCTACAATAAATACCACGGATTACCAATTGTCTCAATTGAACGCATTCTTAATGATGAAATTCCTACGATTGCCGTGAATAATTATCAAGGTGGTGTGTTAGCAACGGATTTTTTGATTAAACAAGGCGCAAAGAAAATTATTCATACCACAGATCCGTTTTCCAACAATATGCCAAGTGACCAACGACATCAAGGTTATCTAGACACAATGGTCAAACACCACTTAACACCCATTACATGGCAAATTGATTTTGAAAAGAGCTATGCACAAAAAACAGCCAATTTTACCAAAATGCTGCAACAACATGGCGACGTTGACGCCATATTTGCAAGTAATGATGTTGAAGCAACGCAAATGCTACCCCTAGTATCAAAAATGCCATCAAAACCTATCGTAGTAGGTTTTGATGGCACACGACTCATTCAAGCTATTTTTCCAAACATGCCAACCATTGTGCAACCAATTGAACAGTTGGCAAGTGTCGCCATTGAAGTTCTTGAGAAAAGAATTGCTGGTGAAGCAACTAAGACAAAATACTTACTTGACGTTACGCTTTCACCCCAACGCTGATTGATCACAAAATAAAAATTAAGCACCAAGCAATTTTTCGATATCTGTAATCATTTCTTTAGGTGATGTATTTGGCGCAAAACGTTCAACCACTTCACCTTTTTGATTAACCAAAAATTTAGTGAAATTCCATTTAATTGCCGATCCAAAAGTACCTTTCGTGTTTTCCTTTAAGTACTTAAACAATGGATCGGTATTTTTGCCGTTCACAGAAATCAAGTGGTGCATGGGAAACGTCACGCCGTATGTCAAGCGACACGCTTCAGCGGCGTCATGACTTGAGTCCAATTCTTGTTTGAATTGATTAGATGGAAAGCCCAGAACGACTAAGCCTTGGTCTTGATAAGTTTTATAAAGCGATTCTAATTCTTCAAACTGCGGTGCATAACCACATTTTGTAGCCGTATTAACAATGATAACGGGGTGCCCTTTCAAACTGTCTAATGAGTATGTTTCCCCATTTTCTTTGATCGCTTGAAACTGGTATATATTAGCCATAATTTCTCCTTAAATCATATTTTTTATTAACGTCATTATAGCATTAGATAAGTCAAACTAAATGCTAGGCGCTCATTAGTCATGTTGTTGATTGATGCTGACTAATTTTTGCTGTACTTGTGCCAAGTATCCGGCACCAAACTGTGACAGATGGAACATCAGATAGTACAGTTGATAAAACAATATGCGTCTTTCGTACCCCGAAGTCAATGGGTAAGTTGCTTGATAACCACGGTAAAACGCATCGGAAAAGCCACCAAAAACGGTTGTAATCCCAATATCAAATTCACGATCACCATAAAATACTGCGGGATCAATTAGAATGGGTTCACCATTTAACCCAAACATATAATTTCCTGACCAAAGATCGCCGTGTAATAGTGAGGGTTGCGCTTGATAATCCACCATCAAGCGTTCAAATTGCTTGATAGCCGCTTGAAATGATAGATCTAATTCCTCCGACCACAAACCTTGATCTCGAATCATTTTTCGCAAGGGCATTAAACGTTGCTGTACAAAAAATGTTGACCAACTTTTTTGCCAAGAATTGTCAGCTGTATAAGTCCCCATTGTGAATGATTCCTCAAATCCAAATTGGCCTTGAGGACTAGTTTGCTGATGTATTCTTGCCAAGGCGGTGCCTAACGCGAAAGCATCCCCTTGTGATTGATGCGCTAAATAAGACAAAACAAGATAAGCATTATCACCCCACTCTCCTATCCGTAAGACTTGTGGCGTTTTAACAAAGCGTGCTAGACACGCTAGACCATTGACTTCATGAATAAAGAATTCCTTTTTATGATTTGGTTGCAGTAACAAAAACACTGGTCCTGTACTGCTTTCTAAACGAAAAGCTTGATTGATGTCACCGCCCCCAACAGGTGTGACTTTTGAAATTGTTCCTAAATTAAGATGTGATAAAAACGCGGCATTCATACAAATCCCTCTTTTCAATTAAAAAATAGCAATAGCCATAATGATTAATTGGCTATCACTATTATGGTCTTATACTATCAAAATCAACCATGTATTTTGTCTTCTAAATCATCGCCTAATTCATCAATTCCTTTGGCGGCAAAAATTGTACCACCAACAATCAAACCACTGACAATAAGCGTGGAAGCAAGCATAAACTTCAAAATAGATTTCAACATTGTAAGTCTCCTTTTATAAACATGTGTTTGCACGGCACCTTAATTAGTATTTAAGACTTTTTGCGCGATTGCTTAATTTCATGATAAAGGCTGAATAACAGTTGACCAACAGCCAACAAAATTGATAATTTACTCCAAAATCCTGTACTCTTTTTTACTTTTGCCATACTGAATCCTCCTGGGAATGGAATTTTGGCATTACTAACATTACGAATATTATACTTCCGTTTATTAACCAATGCAAAAAATATGCTCTCTCGACGCTTTATTTTCCTTCACGAATGGCTTGTAGTCTGGCTGGCGTCACGACTCGCTGGGCGATTTGGTCCGTAACAGAACGATGTTGTTCATCGTAGTAAGTCGCAACAGATGTGTTTAAAGAGGTTGTAAATGGTTCCGAAATTGGTCTGGCAACTTGAATTTGGTCGCCATTGATATTAATTTTTGCTGACAAAATATCCGATATTCCAGCAAAACTGTCCGTTTGCGGTACATAACGCTGAATTTCGCCGTCATTTACACTTCCCGTCATTGCCCAGTAGTTTTGTGTGAAATCAAATTGGGCATTGGGCTTGCCATTCTGACCAGCAAATGCAGCCTGTATCAAAATCGCAATTTGGTGCGTTAAATCAAGTGCTGCCCAAGTTGCCACGTTACTACTGCTTTGGGCACTGCTTGAACTACTAGAACTTGCGCTACTACTACTACTACTCGATGATGTTGTACTTGAATTCTCAGTGCTAGTTGATGATTTAGCACGATGACTTGTTGATGTTGTATTACTAGATTGATGTGCTGATTGTGATTTTTGTATCGTGTGTGATTGACTGTAAGCATACACGCCAACGCTGACCATTAGAACGACAAAAATTGTAGCAATAACTGCACCAATATATTTAGTATGTGATTTCATCTTCTCCCCTTTTTTTCATATCAAATTAACTTTAAATCTATTTGTCACTCTCTCATCCAAAACATAACAATCTTTATAATATATGATACGCTTTGTTGTCAGAAATACTTATTATTTTGCTTGTCAGATCGTTAATACGCACAAAAAAGGGACTTTATCTAAAAAGTCCCTTTTAACATGATTTAAAATCAGAGCAGATTGACCTTATTTATTAGCTCTGCCAACTAACCATGAAACAATTAGCACTAGAATAACGGCGCCAATGATTGATGGAATTAGTGCCATGCCAGCCAAGCTTGGGCCCCAAGAACCCAACAAGCTTTCACCTAACCATGAACCAATTAAGCCAGCAATGATATTACTGATCCAACCCATTGCAGCACCGCGACTAGTAATCGCACCTGCAATGGCGCCAATGATTGCACCGACAATTAGCGTCCAAATTAATCCCATTTCAATATCCCTCTTTCTCAATATTTAATACCAAAAAATAGATTAACTTTCTAAGAAATGTTAATCAAATCCCTTGGTTAATGCTTTAAGAATAACAAATATAATATTTTATTGCAAATATTATGCTCATACCATTTGAAACGAAAATGTTAGATTGTCATTAGAAACCAATCGTTTTCGGACATGCTTTTCACAAACTCATGCTATAATATCCGTAATATTAATTAAGTAAAGCATGGCCATGCAAAACTCATCAATTAATAGCGAACCACCCAACAAAAATTTGATTTAAGTTAGGAGATAGAAAATCATGCCACAAATTAGTGATGTATTTCAAAATTACGGCTTTAAAAACGATCGTCTCACGCTCCTCGCCGGCCCATGTGCCATTGAATCCTATGAAACATGTGCTGAGGTCGCCGAGACGCTAAAACAAATTACCGATGAACTCGGGATAAATTACGTTTTCAAATCATCTTTTGATAAAGCAAATCGTAGTTCTATTGATTCCCAACGAGGCGCCGGCATGGCAGCTGGTCTGAAAGTTTTAGCCAAGATTAAAGAGAATTATCATGTGCCAATCGTCACTGACGTTCATGAACCTTATCAATGTGAACCTGTAGCTGAAGTCGCAGACGTATTGCAAATTCCTGCTTATCTAAGCCGACAAACTGACTTACTATTAGCAGCTGGAAGAACTGGGCGTGTTGTCAACATCAAAAAAGCACAGTTTATGGCACCGGAAGATATTCAAACAGCTGTGGATAAAGTAGCAACAAACGACCAGCATATTCTGGTAACTGAACGTGGCACTATGTTTGGCTATCACCAGCTTGTTGTTGATATGACAAGTCTCATTCAAATGCGTGAAACAGGCTATCCCGTCATTTTTGACGCGACCCATTCTGTTCAAGTGCCAAGTGGTTACGGCAATCATTCAGGTGGTAATCGTGATTACGCCTTTCCACTGATGCGCGCGGCACTAGCCATTGGTATTGATGGCATTTTTGCTGAAGTCCACCCTAATCCACCCGAGGCAATTTCGGACCAAGACAGTCAATTATACTTGTCAAAAATTCGTCCTATTCTGGAGAATGCGAATCGATTATTTCATGAACACCTTGAAATGAAGGCGGTGTATGCCCATGACGACTTACTTTGACGATGCAAAACACACGTTCAACACTGAAATTGACGCGTTAAAATCTGTCCGAGATACTTTGGACACGACTTTTGATAGTGTAGTGGCAGCTATATTACAGACCAAGGGACGTCTCATTTTTATTGCGATTGGCAAATCGGGTATTATTGCTGACAAAATTGCAGCCTCTTTTTCATCAGTTGGCGTTCCAAGCTTTTATATTGATGCTGGTACGGCCTATCATGGTGATCTTGGTCGTGTTGCTAGTGATGATTTAGCAATTTTCATTTCTAATAGTGGCGAAACCCAAGAAGTCATTCAAACGTTGATTGCTTTGCAAGTGATTCACCACAATAATCTTAAAACTGTGGCTATCACAGGGTCAGAAGATTCTACATTAGCTAATAGTACAGATTTACTCTTAAAAGTTGATATTGCTGAAGAAGCAGACCCTACTAAATTAGCGCCGACTAGCTCAACGACGGCCACATTGGTTATGGGTGATGCTTTGTTAATTGCAATTGAAAAAGAGAAAGCATTCAAACGCGAAAACTTTGCCCTGTATCACCCAGGTGGCTCCATTGGCAAGTTATTACTCCAAAATGTTAAAAATGCCATGCACACGAAGATTCCTTATGTGCATACATCGACACCAATCAATGATGTTATCTACCGTATCAGTGATTTTGCCGTTGGCATGACGCTTGTCAAAAACGATGATGAAAAAGTCATTGGTATTGTTACCGACGGCGACATTCGTAAAAAATTTTTGGACATTAGTCAAGTCAAAAATTCTACTGCCAAAGATTACATGACAGAAGGATTCATCAGCATTAACCAAGAAGCCCGCAATAGCGCTGCTTGGAAAAAAATGGCGGCACATAATATTTCCAACTTAGTTGTCCTTGACGATAATGAAGAAGTTGTCGGTATTATCACTATTCATGATGTTTTAGATTAACAAATTAAAACACGTATCACCCATTATTTTATGAGTGATACGTGTTTTTTTAAATAGCTGACTTTTGGAATAGTAATATACCACGCAATGCGTCACAGTATGTCGTGTGCTTAACCAGCTGTTTCAATTGCTGACGAACTTGTTTTGGATGATCGGTGATGAAACCGCGCACGCCAATCACATAGGCACTGGCAACATCCGCCGAATCATTGACCGTCCAAGCATATAAATCTTTTTTGTGTTGATTAATCGCGCGCACAACCGTTTGGTCAACAGCTGAATATTCAATCGCATAAAATTGATTCGTTTTTGTGCTATCAATCGTATTCTTAACTGGTGATAACAATCCAGTTTTGACTTTCAAATAGCGGCTCGCTCTTTTTAAGGCGTTCTGATTTAACGATTGAATTTCTGAATGATTCTTTTGAATTAATGGACCATATTTCGTCTCAAATTTTTGCAATTGCTCATTAGTAATTGTATCATTGATTTTCAACTCAACTAGTAATTTCTGATGATACAAATTGGCTGTTTTGAGATAATTTTCAAACGACGACAACTTGAATGTATGCCCTGCTTCTTTTAGTTTCAGTGACTTTAAAGTCGACCATTTTGTTTGATTGATTTTATACGACTTACCACTTGTGGTAGTTACTTTCGTATTATGACTCAAAACATAAACATCATCTTTTGTTGGCTGAATGTCCATTTCAACGTAATCTGGTTTAGTTGCACTTACTTTTTTCAAGTTTTCAACGACATTTGGTGTTTGATTCGGGTTGCTAATGCCTTTGTGAGCAATCACTAAGTAACGGCCATTCGGTTGGTCTATCCATTTACCAGATAGCCACACACTCAAAACACTAACAGCAATCAAAACCAATATTGTTTGCCAATGCCATGGCTGATTCTGAACATTAACCGACTGGTGTGAGTTGTTAGGATGAGCATAATCAGCCAGCAAGTCGACAAATTTTGCTGTAATGACATAAAAAATGCCAGTCATCACTACAATCAATACATTCGCACAAACATGTCTGATTGTGACTGATGCGTATGTATCAAGTAACTGCTGTCCGTAAATAACCCCATACAAACTGAAAACAAGAATAACCACAACCAACAATAAATTGCGATAAAACTTAAAGTCAAACTGACTGCGACGCCAACTATTTTTAAAGCTCAACCCAAAACTATCTTGACCAACGACAGTCTGGTAAATCAAAAATCTCATTTTCATGACAAATAGAAAATAAAGTATGTAAACAACAATACCAACGGTCAAAGCCAACTGACTATTCAAACTATCAAGAAACGTTTTAGGAATAGTTAAGTAGTAAGATAACGGAAATTTAAAGCCAAATTGATTTAAAGGAATTGTCAAAATCAACAACAATGCAGCATATAAATGAACGCGTCCCTTTAACAAACCCGATTGAAAACGAGACCATGTTATTTTTTGCCAAAGCCACAAGAATGCCCCCAACCACAAACTAACATACACAAACCACAGTAATAGATAAACAACACCAGTGACAGCATAATTAACCCAATAGTCACCAAGATAGTTAAGTAACATTGTCAAACCATTAGTTGGTATTTGATAGGTTTTAGGCTGATAACCTTGTACCCAATTAATTAGAAATTGCGCAACAACATTAAAGATAAAAATAATACTCACAATTATAACTGTTTGACGTGATATTTTTTTACTGTTCATAGTCAAATCCCCTTTCATTTAGGAACTGGTACTGTTTTCAATTGAACTATGGTGTTATATTTTTTTAATGTTTGACGAGAAATAACCATTGCAATGGTCACTCCAATCGCCATTGGCCAGAACACTGAGTAATTAAGGTGACAAATTTCAAGAATCATGAACATTGCCATGAAAGGTGCTTGTTGGGAGGCTGATAACAAAGTTACGGCACCTAAAACAGCGCACTGCCAAATCACAAGATTAGGCCATATCTGTGATAAACCGATACCGATAATTGCGCCCATCGCTGCACCGATGGCAATGGCTGGTGTTAATGTACCACCAGCTGCACCGAAACGGATTGTCAAGACTGTCACAACAGCTTTAAGGATTCCCACAGCAATCAAAAGCCATAGGACTTGTGAGCTTTTGGTCCAAATGGCCGTCTGTGCAAGTGCTCGACCGTTGCCCATGATTTCCGGAAAGAAATACGCGACCACACCAGTTAAGAAAGCTACCAAAGGCAACTGCCACAAAATTGGCGATTTTTTGACTTGATTTTTTTCAGCCCATTGACAAATCACACGGAATAACGCACCAGCAAATCCCGTGAATGGTGCAATAATAATAACTAAAATCAAACTAATAATCGAAAAATGCGCATCCCCAACTAAATAATACGGGTGAAATCCTTTTATTAAAGATCCCATTAACATGGCTATCATTGACATCGTCAGACTCACTAACACGTTGCGTAATGATAATTTTTTTAACAATATTTCAACACAAAATAGCATACCTGTGATAGGGGCAATATAAATACCGGCAAAACCAGCACCAGCTGCCGCTGCTATCAATAAACGACGATCAGCATCAGTTAAATCTGCCAGTCCCAAATGTGATTGGAAACGTATCCAAGTTTGGGCAAGCATAGCACCTGCTTCACGAGGCGCTAACTCTCGACCAATTGATCCACCAGTACCAACATAAACAATTTGCGTGCAAACATGGACAATTGTTTGTAATACTGGCATTTTTTGACCATCCAACGCTTTTTTAATGCCAACAGTTGGTTGTGTTTTATTTCTCAAAAAATACCACACAACGGCCACCAAAAGGCCACCAACCGTCACTGAGATAAGTCTTCGAAAAGCACTAGCGGTAGGCACTGGTGCTTGTGCTGTTTCCAAATAATTTAGAAATATTTTTTCAATCAATTCCAGTAATAGACTTAAACCTATCGCGCTAAATCCAACAATCACACCCAATATGACGGTAGCAATCGTTAATGATATATTCTCTCGTGTTGCCGATGATGATCCACTGTTCTTTTTTGTGGCACTAGTATCCATTTTATCTCTCACTTTTATAACTATTTTATCAGGCAATAACATAGTCTAGATTACCACTCACTGTGCTAATGCACAATGTACCATGGTTTCCAAACAACAAATAAAAAACGCGACTGTTTTAAATTCATCACGTTTTTGTAAAATGCCAGCTATTGGCACTTGAGCGTTATCAGTCACATGAACTTAACCTATCAATGCCACCATCACCAGATAAATACTCCAACCCCAGACGATGTGTCCCAAAAATTCCGAAAAGTGCTCTGCAAATGGTTGCTTGGCAGGTGACGGAATCGTTTTTAGTAGTGGCAGTAGCACAATATGAAAAATGAACCACACAACAACCCCATATACTGTTCCCTGACCAATCGCTACAACATGATTAAATGCCTGTAAAAAAGTAAACAGCGCAGCAAATGTGATCGAAAACCCAAAATGCATGAATAGCGCCACAAAATAGATTCGTTGATCTGTGGCATAGGTCCAATAAGCATGCGTAAACGATTTAGAAAACCCAAGTTGTTGTAAAAGCTGTTGGGGTGGATTAGTCTCATCTCTAGCTTGACTTCTAGGTGGCAAAATGGCTTCCCAACCAATTTTCACCATGCCAGACAGTAGCCCAGCAATAATACCAACAAAAACTGTGTCTCCTATGATATGCAACATCTTCTCTCTACCACCTTTAAAAAATTACGTTATCAATATTCATTCTTAATTATAGCATAATACCTACATTTCCCTGTTCTGGGTACTTTTTTAGCTGGCGCGCTAGTCAAATCGAATGCAATAAAAAAGTACGGACGCGTCCGTACTTGAATAGATTTTAATCATTTAAAACAGCAATCATAAAGTCCATAAAGTCTCTGACAAAGCGTTCCGTCTTTACACCAACTGCCACTTGCGTTGTTGTGTCTTCAAGCAAACGCTCTCGATCACCGATTGTACGACCGTAATCACCCGATTCTTGATCGTATGTCACCCTCA